>JAODAL010016541.1:0-80362 GCA_025379985.1 Phyllomedusa bahiana | reverse complement strand
TTAAAAGGATTAAATTTCCCCCGAAAAGCGATCCTCTCTTCCCATATCCAGTCCTATCGTAATAGATACTTCCCCTGTCGGGTGTCATTGCGTAGTTCATTTTGCAAAAGTCAAAGGGAGTGCATTTTTTTTCCACAAGTCCCTACCGATCACTATTCTAGATACACACAGAGATGACGATGCTAGGGTCCTCTTTGTTAAATTCAGCTTGCAAGGCCAAATTTACACCCTAGCGAACATCTATGCGCCAAACCCGGGGCAGCTTTCCTTTTTGGAAAAAATGCTTGACAACCTCACGTGTTTTGCACAGGGGCAGATTGTTCTTTGCGGGGGACCTAAATTTGGCCTCTGGTGGATACCTCCACGGGACGCTCATCGGTTGCTTTCCAGTCTATCAATAAAATCAAGAGGCTGCTCCGCGATATGCAGCTGGTAGATGTCTGGCGTCTCCTGCACCCCGGAGACCGAGATTATACCTTTTTCTCTCCTCCACACAACTCCTACAGCAGAATCGACTACATTTTCCCACAACATTCCCTCTTACGCTACGTGGTCACAGCCTCGATAGGTAACATCATACACTCTGACCACGCCCCGGTTCACTGCGATCTCGTCCTTCCGAGACATAACCGTACCCCCTTCACATGGAAACTAAAAAAGTCCTTGCTCCTAGACTCCCTTTGATTCTCAGATCTAAAGAAAACTATAGAAGAAATTACCGCCACCCACATAGAGGACCACATATCAACACACACTCAGTGGGAAGCTCTGAAATTCACACTGAGAGGCACCCTCATAAAACATGGGGCAAGTCTCAAAAAGGAGACATTCGCCAAACTTCAATCCTTTATATCCCAACTATCCTCCTTGGAGTCGCTCCCCAAGTCGTCGGGCCGAGTTTGTGACCTGAGAGCCCTTAATCGTACCCTTCACGAGATTCTCCAGCTAATGGAGAATAGACACATACGGTACCGCCAAATATGCTCCAGCTCCTACTACACGTGGAGTAACAAGCCGGTTTCTGGCCCGGGCTCTACGAGACAAGAGGGCGTCCCCGTTTGTCCCCCAAATGAAAGACTCGGAAGGGAGGGTCGCACATCTAGCAGAGGAGATCTTGGCGGTATTCAACAAGTACTATTCTTCATTGTATAATCTCCCCCCACCGCAAACCAGCCCCACCCTTCTTCAGACCTACCTAAGATGACTCTTCCACGCCTCTCTGACCAAACCCTCGCCTCCCTGGAGGCGCCTTTTGCAGTAGCGGAACTCCACTCTGCGATATCATCCCTCCCTACAGGCAAGAGCCCTGGACCGGATGGATAAACGGCCTTATTCTATAAAACCCTGTACGAGGGATTAACGCAACCGCTTCTTAAGTCATTTAACTCCGCCTCCACGGAATCCCCATTTGAAGCTGCGTTTCTAAGGGCTCACATTGTGGTTATTCCCAAGGAAGGTAAAGACCCATCGCAGTGCCAAAGTTACCGCCCCATATCCCTGATAAACACTGATACCAAAATATTCGCTAGGATAATTGCCAACCGAATCAACCCCCTACTCGGATCCCTTATCCACCCGGACCAGGTGGGCATTACACCCTCCAGTGAGGCGAGGGACAACACGCTCAAGACCTTCTCACTGATCCAACACCTCCACTTGCAGAGGAATCCGAGTCTACTCCTATCATCAGACGCGGAAAAAGCTTTCGACCGCGTTCCCTGGGTTTCGGCCCGACGATTTGTGGAAGGATTATGGCCTTGTACTCCTCCCCTCAATCTCAGATCCGCATCAATGGCGCTCTTTCAGAACCCTTAACTATTGGCAATGGCACCAGACAGGGATGTCCGCTTTCCCCTATTTTATATATCCTGGCAATGGAGCACCTTATGCGCAGCGATCCGAGGGTCCAGGGGGTCCAGGTGGGAAGTTCTCATTTTAAATGTTCTGCCTTTGCGGACGATCTGCTTCTGTACCTTACTGACCCTGGCACGTCCCTCCCGGCAGCACTGAGGGCACTTGAGGAATACAGTACCCACAGCAACCATAAAGTCAACATGTCCAAAAGTTCTGCCTTGAGTTTCTATGTCTCCTCCGACCTCTTAGCGCAACTCAAATCCTCGTTCATGCTTGCCTGGGAGGATACATCCTTCCCTTATCTAGGCGTACAAATCCCCTATGTCCCTGAAAGGATCTTTGATCTCAACTTCGCCCCAATGCTCTCGAAAATTAAACAAGACCTCATGAAACGGGACAGAAGGGATTTCTCGTGGGTAGGGAGGATCAACATTCTCAAGATGAACGTATTACCCCGTTTGCTTTACTTATTCCAAGCCATTCCCCTTCTGCTACCGAAATTCTTTTTTAAGGACATACGCAGACTCGCGTCCCAGTTTGTGTGGTTGCATGGTCACACTAGGATAGTGGAATCCACCCTGGTAAGGCCAAAGCTGGAGGGGGGTCTGTCCATGCCCGACTTTCAGGCATACTACCTGGCAGCAGTAGCGGTGCGCACGCTTGATGCATTCCATGGGTCGAACCCCAAACTTTGGGTATTGCTTGAGAACCAGATATACAAGGCTCCTGTTGCAGCCCTCCCCTGGCTCTCTACCGCAGTACTGCCAAGGGGCCTAGTCAGCCAGATTCCTCTCATAGCACAGACATCGGTATCAGTGCATAGATATTTTGTATCCAAAATGAGATTATTCCCCCTAGGAGGCCCGTGTACCCCTCTTTTGGGAAATCTGGCCGTCCTCGAAACCCTCTCAACGGCGCTCGCCTGTTTGCTGGGAGCTACGGCCTCTCTCTCAAGCTCTGACAGAGTGCTTTCTTCAAACACATTAAAAGGATATGAGGAATTGAGAGGGGATGTGGCGACCACTCGTTTCTCGAGGATTCATTACTACCAACTATGCAGCCTCTATTCGAAATGGAAGCGGATGCTGGACCTGCACAGACCCCTCACCATGTTCGAGCAGTGGTGTCTGGGAAAATGCACGACAAAAGGTACAGAGGGGAGACTGTCCTTTCAGCGGAGCTGTGAGCGGGAACTCCACATGAACTTAGCTGACGAGGAATGGAGTAAGGCCTTTTTAATAGCTCATAAGTCATCCATATCCTCCAAAGCGCAAGAATTAAATTATAAAATAATGACTAGGTGGTACCGCGTTCCGGCACTGCTGAATGCTTTGTACCCGAGTGTCTCCAGCACCTGTTGGCGCTGTAAGTCGGACAAAGGTACGATGTCGCATATTTGGTGGGGATGCCCCATTCTCCAGCCTTTCTGGATCAAGGTGATAGAAGTCATTTCTCTAATCACAGAAATAAAATTGCCCAACCGACCCTCCACTATTCTTCTCTTTGATATCCCTCTGTCGGCTAGTCTCATGAGGGCTCATCTTCTCACCTTCCTCCTGCTCGCAGCAAAACTGCTAATCCCTAGACTCTAGCTTTCTGTAAGTAGCCAGACGATCACGGACTGGTTTAGGGAAATCCAGACGCTGCAGAGATTGGAGGAGTTTAGGTCGGACTCTCCCACACAGTATAATGTATACCTGCATATATGGGGCGAGTGGATCTCCTTTTGTAACTCCAATTTATACAACTCTTACTTGTAAGGAGGAGTATTTTCTTCTAGGGTCTAAACACCTGGACGCTTTTCGTAATTGGTACAATGTACATGGAGCGGTGCTGAGCCGATACCGAGCCGATTGTTTCTTTTTCAACTGTTATTGCGTTATCTTTAGATATCAGTTACTCATTTAATATACATGGCTGTACTACCATGGACCACGTGGGCCTACACAGCGTTCACTGATGCGCATGTACCAAATGCTCCTCAACATGCAAGATTCTTGTTGTATGCTTACAGCATGAGTCTTTCCCTTAACGAGGACTGCCCATTGGATCGTGCTAAACATGTCTTCTTCAACATAAAGGGGCAGATTTATCAAAGCAGTTGCGCCAGAATTCTGGCTCCATTTGCACCAGAAACCAGCTTTTCGCCACATTTACTATGTGTTTTAGACAGTTTCAGACGCTTCTGCGCCTCGTCCGACAAAAGGGGCGTGGCCTCATAACAGTGGGCGTGGTTTCGTGGGGAAAGGGGTGTGGCTTAAGTGCGACCAAAAATGCGCCCGGATTTTGTCGGCGTTTCTGGTGTGAAAGTAAGACAACTTAATTGTGGTACAGAGTTAGACTAGACAGTTCTAACCTGCACCAGATTTATCAACACTATGATAAATGTGGCACATTATAAAACTGTCTAGTCTAACTTTACACTGTCTAAAAGTAAGACACTATTGATAAATCTGCCCCAATGTATACTCCTTGTTTAGGTCTACTTGTTTTAGCAGTCTATGAAGTGTATGCCTTGTCTGTGAATTTTCAAAATAAAAGTTTGAATACGGAAAAAAAAAAATATTGAAAGTGATATGAAAAATGATTTAAAAAAAACCCCAAAAATATGTGTTTAAGATAAAAACGTGAGTTAAACCATTAACAAGTATTTTGTTAATAACACATTCCCTTTAAGGAGTGCCAATGTTTTTTTTTGGCTGTGGTTTGATGTGGGAAAATCATGCAATAGGAGACAGAGCAGACTGCATTGTCTCCTACCTGCAGCACATGAGTGAACACTCAAAGATGAATAATCTAATGAAATTATATAGAAAAGTTACTTGCTACAGTCCTGCACTATAATCACTTTTCTATATAGCTGTAAATGCAGAAGATGAACTGTTTCACAACCTAATCCAAATAATTCTATCACATGTATGTTCACTAACTGAACTGTACTTATGGCTGGTTTGTTATCAGCACTGGTAACACTACATTAAATTATATTGGGTAATAAGTAAATGCGTAACTTGTTCCAACAACCGTTTCTTTGCCTATATCTATTTAAACTTAATATGCAACACTAAAAAGCTGATATGGACACAAATTTCAAAAAAAGATTTTACTCCTTATCGGCTGCCCGACTATTGACGTCGGCTGGTGCGGGTCGTTTGTCTGCAGCGACGTCTTTTGCCGTCCCTGCAGGCACAGGAGTTTGCGGCGCCTGGCGCTGCGCTAGGATCGGGGCTGTACTACACAGCCCTGATCCCGAAGCATCTCCTACGAGTACCGGGAAGCGGCGGAAACCTAAGCTTCCCTGTGCTTTAACCCTTTGATTGCGGAGGATCGTCACCGGAGCACAATCAAAGGGTTTCCCTGCTCTGTCGGGTGATCGGAACAGAGCCCAGGGTATAGCTGCACAGTCAGCCCTGGGGACCTAAAGTGGCCCCAGAGCTGTCTGTGTAACAACAAGCCAGTGACCAGGACAGACTGTGAGCTGTCCAGATCACTGCCTGTGTCAAACTGACACATATTATACTGTATTAGAATATATTAATAGTTTAAAAAAAAAAATTAAAACAGTTCTCCCTTAAGGGGATTTAAAAAAAAAACAAAAAAAAACAGAAAGTGTAAAATAATGAATAAAAAAATAAATAAAATAAAAAATATTTAATAAAGAATTGTGCATATATTATACACACAAAAAAAGCCGACACATATTAGGTATCCACACAACCGTAATAACCTGTAGAATTAATATAACAAGTTATTAATTGTGAAATGTGAGTGGTGTAAAAAAAAAAAGTTTAAAAACACAAAAATTAGTGAACTTAAACTATTCGCCCAAAAAGTACAACTTGTCTAGAATAAAACGAGGTCTTATACAACTGCATCATTGATAAAATAAAAAAGTTACAACTATTGGAACGCAAGGAGGCAAAAACAAAAAAATGTTCTGGTCATTAACTACTTTTCAGGCGTTCGGCTTAAGGGGTTAAAGGGGTGTTAGTTTGCATTAAAACCAAAACAAAGAAAAACAACTGAGAGAAAAAAAAAAAGTCTACTTTTCCACCAGCTCCATTCCAGCACTAAGCTCCAGTCCCAATGCTCGCAGCTGATGTCACATTTGCTGCCTAAATGACACTGCAGGCTTTCAAAGGCCTTAGTGATCTCTTCCTTTTTGAACAGGACATAAGCACTATGGCCTGTGATTAGCTGCAGGGCCACATGCAGGTGATTGTGATATCAACAGCACTTGCCTCAGGACTGGGACTCGCCCCTAAGGCTGAGCAGGTTGTAAAGGGGAGGGTTTTTTTTTTCTATTTCACCCTCTCCCTGTTAATAGGGTCTTGAAGTAGAACAATATAAAGCATGCCCTCTGAATAGTTTTTTCCCCAACAATTCCCCATTTATTTTATCATTTGAAAAATCACAGGACAAGTGATAAAAAAACAAAGTTTTATTTATGTCTGCTTCGTATGATACAACAGGAAACTGCACATATTTGGTCACGATCCCAGAAATCACTCTCTCCAAGTCAGAACTTACCCTATGCCAAAAAAAAAATAAAAAACATTAGTCTCATGTCAGATAAGATTTGTACAATACATTAAAAAAGTAAGACCTGTCAACCATTCTAGCACTCACTAAACACCATAATACAAACTCCCACCAAGAAGGTAGAAGAAAAGCTGCAAACTTCCTACTGTTTGGTCAACACCTAACACCTTACCTAGGTGGTAAGCTAGTAAAGTGGCCCTTCTGGTCCAGTCAATGAATGTTTTACATAATGGATAGCCTTTGCCCCCATAGTGTGAATTTAAGAGAAAGAATTAGGGCGTTATTACAGGGTACAGCAGACAAGGCAGTCGGATTGCGTTATGTAAGTGGCTGTAGACCTCCCTATCTGATGCTAAATTACAAATTTCTGCAGACCATAATAGCCAGAGAATACATATTATTTTAAATAGGGCTAGTATAGCGGTATTTTCACATGCCTAGAAGAACAGATGGTAATTTTTAAGAAATCACGTTTTTCACCAAAACACATTTTGATCAGTGGGACTAGTAGATCTTTATAATAACCCACATCTGAAGGCCTCTGCTAGCTAAACCGTTAGAAAAAACTCTTATTGGTGTATATATACACAATACGCTTATGCAAGAGAATTTAAGATCTCCACTAATTCACTAAAGAATACAGTGTTCGTCTCATTCTAGGGAGCTTTGAATACTGCCATTTAATCCACATTAACTGTAGCAATATCAGCATTGGAGTGGAGTAAATCAATTTATTTGCATCTCTTCTATCTGATGCACATGTATTTGTCTGTTGATGTGAATTACATCTATTATTTAACCATACAATTATGATTTATGGTCCAAAACGAAATAATATCTAAAAGAAACAGCAGATTTTGGAGGTTTTCAACATGTGCCGGCTTTTTTTGCGGTAACAGGTCCTATTTGCAAAAAAAAAAAAAAAAAGGGACTGTCTAGCAACTTTACTTTTCTTTGTGTAACATAGTTTAAAACTTTTTTTCCTAGCCTCCCCCCTCTGTTTGCAAGAAAAGAGGTGGGGCAGTTCCTACTTAAGGGGGTTTTCCCATCTGGCTGTTTCACAGAGCCTGTTCTTTACAGCCAGCTTCAGGCGCCCACTTTCTAGTTAGGCTGTGAGTGGATCTATAGCAGTGATTGCATATCACCTCTGCTATTCCTAGCTGAGCCTGTTAGAGGTGATGGAGGTGTTTCAACAGACCAGGCTACAGAGCATTAAAGGGCTACAATTTGTCAGTAGGATAAACAAGCTCCTGTGCTGCTGATAAGACACACTAGAGAGTGACATCACCATCCCAGGGCCAGGGCTGCTTGACCAGAGAGGTGGTCAGGAACCTAGGGAAGCTTGTGTAGACAAGCAGGAGATCAGAACTGTTCTAGCTTTGAAAGGAAACAATACCAGAACAGCAATGTATGTGATATTAGTCTTTATTTACCCACATTTTTAAAGCTAATCAATGTAGTGAGAATGCCCCTTTATTTTTCAGGTCATGGGTCTTTTTAAAAGGGAAACTACCATCATATTTTTTTTCACATATTGACAAGCAATATGCAACTACGGGGTGTTTTTTCTTTTTATTTATTTATTTTTTTTAAAGTTTCTTTATGCACATTATTTCTTAATTTGTCTTGCCGACTATTCCTTTGTGAGCTTGTCAGAGAGGATTGCTTTACAGTTCTCTTCCAGGCCCACTATGGGCTTAAGAGAGGTGTTATCAACAGGACCTTACAAGTGTGAAGAAAGCTGGAAACCCTCCAAGCGCAGAGAGAGATTCATCCATCTACCTATCCTTTCATGTATTGTTTGTCACTGCCTGGTGAGTCTACCCTAATCTTTATTTGGGCCTGTCTAGAGAACAATAGAGCGATCATTATGTATTTTCCTATTTGAAATTAAGCTACATGCAGATGAGTAGCAACTATAGTAAACAGAGGTTAGTCTGCCCTGGCATTCAGGACTACTATTTACTATCATAGATAGGGAAAGACAAGAATTTTTGCGTAATATTTAATTGCATAGGATTAAATAAGAATAATTCAATTATTCCAATTTTTTTTTTAAAACAAATACATTTTCCAGGAATACGGGCTTTAGCAAAAATACCACTTTTTGGCGACATGTCAATTTAAGGAACTTGCTGCATTGAGAAATAGTGCAATTATGTATCATGTACAGAAAAGGAAATATTTATTTGATCCCTTGCTGATTTGTAATTTTGCCCACTGACGAAGACATGAACAGTCAATAATTTTAAGGGTAGGTGAATTTTAACAGTGGGAGATAGAATATCCAAAATAAAATCCAGAAAATCACATTGTATAGATTATATAAATTTATTTGCATTTTGCTGAGGGAAATAAGTATTTGATCCCCTAACAACCGTTAAGAGTTCTGGCTCCTAGAGACCAGATAGACCCTCCTAATCAACTCATTACCTGCATTAAAGACAGCGGTCTGAAATAGTCACCTTTATAAAAGCCTCCTGTCCACAGACTCAGTCAATCATAACTTCTACAACATGGGCAAAACCAAAGAGCTTTCTAAGGATGTGAGTGACAAGATCATAGACCTGCAGAAAGCTGAAATGGGCTACAAAACCATAAGTAAGACGCTGGGTGAGAAGGAGACAACTATTGTTGCAATAGTAAGAAAATGGGAAGAAATATAAAATGACTGTCAATCGACATCAATCTGGGGCACCGTACAAAATCTCACCTCGTGCAATTTCCTTGATCATGAGGAAGGTGAGAGATCAGCCTATAATTACACGGGGGGAACTTGTTAATGATCTCAAGGCAGCTGAGACCACAGTCACCAAGAAAACCATTGGTAGCACATTATGCCGTAATGGTTTAAAATCCTGCAGTGCCCGCAAGGTCTTCCTGCTCAAGAAGGCACATGTGCAGGCCCATCTGAAGATTGTCAGTGAACACCTGGATGATTCTGTGAGTGATTGGGAGAAAGTGCTGTGATCAGATGAGACAAAAACTGAGCTATTTGGCATTAACTCAACTCACCGTGTTTGGAGGGAGAGAAATGCTGCCTATGACCCAAAGAACACCGTTCCCATTGTCAAGCATGGAGGTGGAAACATTATGTTTTGGGGGCGTTTCTCTGCTAAGGGCACAGGACTACTTCACATCCTTCCCTCCTCCAGGACATTAAACGTGTATCAGCAAGTCACTGACCCAAAACATACAGCCAAGGCAACAAAGGAGTGGCTCAAAAAGAAGCACATTAAGGTCATGGAGTGGCCTAGTCGGTCTCCAGACCTTAAAGGGGTTGTCTCACTACAAGGATTACTTTTTATATTAAAGATCTTGCAAAAACAAGTCACTTTGCAATATACGTCCATTAACAGTATCCTACCTATTCTGAGATATCCCCTCTTATATGGGCTGCATAAACTCTTCAGGTTGCTATAGCTACAGACCTGGCTTCTACTGCAGCCTACTAGAAGCCAGTAAACACGCCCCTGAATTCAAAATGAAACCAAGAAAACAGGACTGAGGTAAGATGAATCAATGTAGTGAGACAACCCCATTAATGCCATAGAAAACTTATGGAGGGAGTTGAAGCTCCGAGTTGCCAAGTGATGGCCTCAAAATTTAGAGATGATCTGCAAAGAGGAGTGGACTAAAATTCCTCCTGACGTGCGCAAACCTACATCAACTACAAAAAACGTCTGACTGCCGTGTTTGCCAACAAGGGTTTTGCAAACAGGGGTTTTGCCACCAAGTATTAAGTCTTGTTTGCCAGAGGGATCAAATAGTTATTTTTCAATGCAAAACGCAAATAAATTTATATAATTTATACAATGTGATTTTCTGGATTTTATTTTTGATATTGTATGTCTCAACCTTAAAATTAACCTACCCTTAAAATTATAGACTGTTCATGTCTTTGTCAGTGGGCGAACTTACACAATCAGCAAGGGATCAAATAATTCTTTCCTTCACTGTATAATGTGATTTGTACAAATATAGAAATGGTTTCATTTTCAGCTAATATTTATCTAAGATAATGATTTAATAGAATGTCCCCACCTTTAAAGAGAACCTGTCACATAGTTTTTGCCCCCCTGGCTGAGGACAGAACAAAGTAGTGTCAGACCTGCTGTTTCGTGTATTTAATGCTCAAATCTGCAGTTTTCAGCCAGAAAAGAGTCTGTGTCAGTTTTTTTCAAACCCGGCCAATCGGAGGCTAGTCCCGCCCATCTCAACTGACAAACCTATTACTTTGAATAGGTAGAAATATGTGAATAACTGTCAGTGGGCGGAGCTAGCCTTTGGTGGGTGGAGCTAACACCTACTCATGAATAAGATTTGAGGGGTAAATGCTCTAAAACAGCAGCATATTAAAGAATAAGGGACACAGCGCAGGGAACAGCAGGTCTGACACAGGCTTGTTCTGCCCACAGCAACGGGGGGCAAAACCTATGTGACAGGTTCCCTTTAAGGAAACACTTTTTTTTATAGCCACAAACTAGGACTTGTAAAATTATCGGCAAAATAGCACTATATTTACAAGAGTTTTTACAGCTCTCTGACATATAACTGCTGTTGGTTCCTAGTGCTCTTGACAATATTTTTAAATCACAAGTAAAGTGTGTGCTAAACTATTGCATGTGGCAATAGTGCACACACAAATTACATTACTTCAGTACAGATGGTTTTAAACCATGATTTTTTTTTTCTGGGCCTCCAAGAACAAATGCAAGAAGCAAAGCAGCATGCATATGCAAAATAATAAAAAGTAATTAAAAAAGCATAAAAAATGTAACACTGCACCTCTAATGAATTATAATTTTTTCTGACACACAACAGCAAGTCGCATAGAATTATCCCTTAATTAAGTAGTAAACAGTGTGAGAAGTCTCAATGTGAAGCAACAGATCCTAACCTTTTCTTTTAAAGAAATCTGAATTATGAGTAAGACTTGAGTCTCAGACATCATGTACACACTAGGATAGTCTTCATTGAGCACAATAGGAGTCCCTATGGCTCTATGTTGCATAGAAATTCTAGCCTTGAACAAAATGCTTCACTCCGCTTGTACTGAGATTTTAAATTATCCTAGATGGAAAATGAGCGCAAGGTATATGTGGAGGTAACTGAACTTGGTTAAGGCTTTCAATTTTCCAAGCTAGCTTTAAAGAAGGTAAACCTAATCTCCACATTATAAGGATTCCTCCAATTTTCTCTTGCAATAATTTAGTCAAATACCACTCAGTTTCACTTGACTTACTAAACATGATATGGTGAAATAAGAGTTGTGCCACCAAAGTCATTTTATCATCTATTAACAGGATAGGTGTTAAAGGGAACCTGTCACATAGTTTATGCCCCCCTTGCTGAGGACAGCACAAGCTAGTGACAGACCTGCTGTTTCCAGCGCTGTGTGCCTTATTCTGTAAGGTGCAGCATTTAATGCTTAAACCTGAGAGTTTACAGCATGAAGAGTCCAGCTTCATGAGCTGGTGTTAGCCCCACCTACTCATGGGTGAATTAATTATTTTACTGTAAATAGGAAGAAGCCTGTCAATAACTGTCAGGTGGGTGGGGCTAGCCTTAAGTGGGCAGAACTAACACCTGCTCATTAATAAGCTGGACTTTTTTCAGGCTGCAAACTATACTCTGAAACTACAGCAACTTACAGAATAAGGGACACAGTGCTGGAAAAAGCATGTCCGTCACTAGCTTGTGCTGTCCTCAGAAAGGGGGGCATAACCTATGTGACAGGTTCCCTTGAAATGTCTGATCAAAGGGACCATATACCCTTTGAAAAGGTGATAAAGGTCTCTGATTGTACAACCTGTTGACACATACTTAGAATAACAAATGTCTAATAAAGTACTAATTAGATTTCAGGCCTGAATGCTTATTTTACAGAATTTGGGCACATTTCTTGACAAGCTTTTAGGGTCAATCGAGGACTGTCACTTAAACACTCTGTCGGAAAACAGAAACCTTGGTTTGGGTCTTCTCAGCATCTTCTTCTGTCAAACTCCATCTAAAACAAAAGAGACAGGTTAACCAGCAACTTTATCCTTCCAAAGAAATTGGAAAAAAAATGCAGATCAATCTGCATTTTTGCTTTCTTCTAGAGTACTAAATGTACATCTGATGTGTGCTCCTTTTCTTTCTCGATACCGTAACTTTTACATTTTCTGCAAGGTGCAACTACACATGAACCCTGAGTATTAAAACATGCTTTTCCATTCATGTCATATACCAGACACAGCCCATCACCCTGCTATGATGTTATACCTTGTCTTTGAAAGCAATCCCTGAGAATATTATGAGGGACATTATGCTTCTGTCATGGTTTACCATGCTGTTGCTAAGTGATGGAAGTGATCAAACCAAATATGATAGTACTTGCTGGAGGTTTGTGTTTAAGATTTGTGTCAAAATGAATAAAACCATTTGCTTTGTACTTTTTTTTTTTTTGCTAAATGCTTATCTACACATGCTGTCAAGAATGACCTTGTGAGGAAGATGAAGATGGTGTCTCAGCAAACCAGCCGTTGGGAGGCCTTGTCTTGCTTTCCATTTTCCAAATCAACACCATCAAGAGGAAAAGTGAGAAAACAGCACAAACATTAGTCAATATCAAAACCATAAAAACAAATGAACACACTACACTGATTAGGAGTATGGGCATTACAAATTTATTTGGTATTGTAAAAGTCAAGAACCATGGGAATCTACTCATCAATGGCCTCTTTCTCCAAATACAGCAAACATAACAAAAACCACAGTCTACTATTGAAATAAATGGATCATTTATGAGTGGCACTACCCAGTTTATCAGCTATGATCCAAAATCAATGCCTTAGAAATGGCTACAGATAACCTTGTTCACAAAAGACTTTATTACCTAATGATGCATACTGAAAACATACAGATATCTGCATGAGTCACTGAACATGCAGCAGAACATCTGTCACTTGACAATAAGTGAGTCTCAATGGTTTATTCAAAAGGAACATCGTGTAGACTTTTTTTTTAACAAATAGATTTATTTACAAGAGAAATAAAAAGGTAAAGAAGCAATTACCGCTTATAAAAAGCAGCTGCTTTGCTCAAGAGCGGAGAGTTTATTCCTGTATTGAAAGACAACATGATCATGAACAAGGAGACAAATTAAAACATTTTTTAGCAGAACCTACTAACAGCATGAAAGGAAATTTCCATTTACACACCCTTGGGCAGAAAAGAGATGCCCCTTTCTTGCTGTTGAAGGGATACATACAATTTCAATTTAATAGACGGAGCTTTTCTCATGTCTTTAAAAAGCTCCTCTCTTCTTAAAGGAGTGTTCCATTACACAAAAATACTCTTTCATTTGATAATTAAAAAAAACACACCCTTTAAACCTGCTCGTTCAAGCACCAAACCTGCTCCCGACGTCACTTTTCACATGATCCTGCAGCACAGTCACAGATTGCAGCAGTCTCATCCAGAAAATGCGGCATGTGACTGCTGAAGTCTGTGTCTGGCTATGAGTACTTACTGTGTTGTCATCTGTGGGCACTCCGGGGCTGGAACAAGTGGGTGCAGAAAGGGAGTTTTCTTTTTACCAATTTTATATCCTCCCATAATGACTTATGAGCATTTCTGAATATTGGAACATGGAAATGCAGAACTATGACTTCAAGGTGGTGGACCATATTCATTTTTAAAAATAAATGTATGCTGGTGTAGTTGAAAAAGGACCAATACCTCTGTCCTCAACTTTAAGGCAATGTTCACACTGCTTATTTTGGGACGGATTTCAGCCCGTAATTCGTGCCGTACTTCGCGAATTACGGGTGAAATCCGTCCCAGTCATTACGGTAATCCACAGTTCTCATAGAGAACTATGGATTCCGTCTCCTCTCCCCACTCGCGAAATACAGCGAGCGGGAGAAAGTGACATGTCAATTATTACGGCGTTATACGCGCAGTGGATAATGAATGTCTATGGGACCGACGAGCTGCCGGCACCCTTGTCCTGCCCCCGAGCACACGACGTAATTGTGGGCGAAATACGTCCCGCAATTACGCTGTGAATAAGCCGTGGGAACATAGCCTAACGCTGCCTCAATCCGCTATCTCCTCTGCTTGCTTCTTGGTCCTGGTATCTGGAACGTCACTACTGCAGCAGTTGATTGGCTTGGATGAGGTCAGGCAATACACATGACTGCAGCAGCCAATCAGCATCTGCAGCGATGACGTTTCAACTGCAAGGACCAGCAAGTATACAGAAGACCCGAAGAGACTGCGGAATGGAGATAAAGAAAGAGGTATCCATTTTTATTTTGCAGCTGTAACACCAGCATATCAAAAATTAACATGGACAACCCCCTTAGCTAGATTTTTACTGAAGGTTTCTCGCTTACGCTAAAGGACTTAAAAAGGGGAGAGGGGAAAATGATGCATACAAAACAGAAAACAATTAAGAAACAGTACACTGAAGGCGCACCCCTTCCATCAAGTGCACACGCTCCACTAAAAATCAGATGGAGAGAAAACTTTGGACTAAACTAGCACAAATATTGTCCAACTTAAAACATTACAAAAAGAACAAACACCAAGTCATTTGTGAAACATGCAAAAGCAGAATGTTGCCCCACTTAGCCACCAAATTTTGATCTGTCAAATGACAATTTAATTCTATATATACACGACATCTTAAAATACCAGTGATGTTGATGGTTTAGCTTACCTTCAGTGTACTGTAAGTTGTACACAACCTGCGTTAAAAGAAGAGGCCATCCCTGCAGGCAGGCTCAAGAAGGAATAGGCCTCCCTTCGGCACTGACTAGACCAAGGGCATGCTGCTGAGGCCTGCGCACACAACCTAGGAAAATGTGAATATAAACAGCATTTATGCTGGTCATGTATTCTTCCAAAACAAACTTAGAAAAAAATATGAGCCGTGACTGCTAAAAATAAAATATTACATCCAAACATTAAATTGCAAGTTGGTTTTTGCAAACATAATCTTCAGAGCAAACTGTATTAGCACTGAGTATACAGATCTGCCAATTTACAAGCATTTCTATTGTGAAAAAGTACAGATATCACAATTTTTAGACAGTTCATTGAAAAAAAAAAACTAATAAAGTAAAATAAACCCTTGGTTTTAATTCAAACAATACAAGCTTCCTCAACTTTGCAAGGGAAATATTTATATGTTTATATACATTAACAAGCCGCTGTGGAAGGTCTTCAGTCCAGATGTGAACCATTCAAACCACATTTAGATCTTTTCCTGAATGAAAGGATGCTGCAGTGCTTGATTGATGCTTATTCGTTTAGCCGGGTCCAGCATTAGTATCTGATCCAACAAGTCTTTGAGCTGGTGAACTTTTTTACGCTGGTCTTCTGGCAGCCTCTGGCATCCGATTAAGTCAGCCAATAGGTCCTTTGTTGGGTTAATAGTACTCATGACAGTAACTTTCTCCTGAGGGACACAAAGTAGAAGCATTGACTTCCTGAGCTACACTAAATAGATCAATAATTACATTTCTATGTGATGTAGTGTTGAAAAATAAACATGATCACTTTATGCTGCTTACACTGCCACACAATCACATTCCCAAATTCTGTCTTATTAAACGGTCATGGATGTGGCCAGCTAAGCAACATTCGCGACTGAGTGCAATACAAATATCGAAGGACTATGCAATTGCCTTTATAATACAGCACTGTATTTCTATGTAATTCAACTGCGACAGGCACTGTTAGGCCCTGTCAATTACAGAGCATGGCAGAGACAAAAGTCTTTATTATGTTTCCAGCTGCCATGGTAACTATGAGCACCCAACATCCATAAGGCAAGGGTGCCGAAAGGTGACAGGGAGACCCCCTCTCTCTGTCAACCACCTCAATGCTGCAGTCACTATTGACTATGGCATCTAGGGGGTTACATGTCTGGTATCAGAAGCTGGCTCTGATAAAGACCATTGCAGCAGGAACCCAGCTACAAATAACAGCCATCTTCTGCTGCAGATGGTGTGGGCACAGCTTCAGTACTTGCACAACACGAATGCTATAAATGCATGTGCCGCATTAACTACCTTGCTGCTGTGCAGTAAATGTCTGGCTCAAAGCGGGAACAGGTAAATTCACACTCTAAAAGGCACTTAGGGGGATATGTCTGAAAACGGTCTTGGTCTAAGACTTTTCTTGTTGCCCATAGCAACCAATCAGCGTTCCCCTTTCATTTCATATAGAGCTCTGAAAAAATGAAAGAGGCGCTCTGATTGGTTGCTATGGGCAGCAAGAAAAGTCTTAGACCAACAAGACAGTTTTCAGTCATGTCCCCCTAAATGTTTATCCTCATGTTTACAGGAAAAAAAGTGCAAGTGTAATTTTTCTTTTTGGTTATAGATTAATACCAAGCAGAAAAACTACAATATGCAATTACTTTGCAGGAACAATGACATTTTAAATCCGCAAAATCCTTTGCTGTAAAATAAGACATGTTTAAGCCACTTGTTATACATGAATTTAGGAAGGAAGAAACACAGAAATATAAAACATACCCTTTCCGTAACTTTGTCAACTTCAATGTACATGAAGTTTAAATTTGCATCAAAATGTTGGTCCTTAAACACGCCCTTCCGAATCATCTAGGAAGAAAACAGATACACAGTATACCATGATGAGAAATGTAAAGGCAAAATCTTACTCTGACAACCGACTGTTGTAGCCTCATGGGTTGCTGACTAGACACTGTTGTGTACGGGTTGTAAATGGGGAATATACCACAGATCCTTTATATCCAGCAGGAGTACTTCAAAAGTCACCCATGTGGGAAATGGCATGACAAAGGTGTTCTACGTCAGAAACTGGGCACAGCTTCATCCAGTATGCAAAACAAGTGAAATGTCAACTGTTCTAAAAATGACTGCGGACATTAGGAACACAGAGCCGGTTAAAGGAAACAAAATCACAAAGAGCACACACCACATTCTTGTCCATAGTCATGGCTACCAAGCAGTAACTGTATGGACATGGCTTTATTCATGTAAACTCTGGTATCCAGGTAAGAGTAGTTTATTGTGGAGCAGAACTTCTCCACTGCTACTAACTCCAGCACGATCTTAGGTCTGTGTAGAAGCTAACTGCACGTTCTCTTGCCTCACCTTTCTGACAAGGTCATCTAGAGACAGTTTTGTGTAAATTTATTAAAAAAATCAATGGCATATGAACAAAAGAGACTTCAGCTCACCCGAGTAATGTCCTCCACTTGCATTAAGACATAGAACACAGCACACGATAGGGCCAGCCACAGAGATCCAATGTGCAGTATAAAGGTAATACAAAAGCGTTTTTTGGTTCTTCTTAAAATAAAAACAGCAAAAATATGTTATGATTAAGGATCAGGTGATCTGAAACGCGTCAACTGGGAGCTCTGCTCCACATGGTATGTCTGTCTCTGTGGTTTTCACATATTTTTGCTGTTTTTAAGAACCAATAAACGCTTTTGTATTACCTTTATACTGCACATTGGATCTCTGTGGCTGGCCATATCGTGTGCTGTGTTTTATTAAAAACATGACATTGCCCTATAGAAACAGCAGTTACAGACAGCAAAGAAATTGCTGAAATAACCTTATAAATTTTTCTCCATCTACAGGCAGTCCCCAACTTACATCTGTCTTACTTATCTGACTTGCTTACGGGGCTTGGCTCATCCTACTGACATCACGCACTCAGAACGTTGCAAGCCATCCTCTGCCCACGGTGTCTTCTGGCTGGCAGAGCACAGCAGCTCTTTTTAACCTTCCTCCCGCCCTACGCTGAGAACCTCCGTCTTCAGGCTGGCACAACAGCTCTCCCTCACACTGCTCTTGTTTTACACTGTCAGCCTCTGCACCGTAGGTCTGTTCTTACTGCTCCTGGCCACCTCCTTTCCTCCAATGTAAAATACAGTACTGTGTTGTATCAGCACCCATACATTAGTACATATGCGGTATGTTGGCATTTGTAGTTGTGGAACTACAAGTGCCTGCATGCCACACGACTCGTGTACTAATTGTATGGGTGCAAATACAGTATATGTGTTTAGCATGTGCTGCTGTGGCATGATGGTACTTGTAGTTTCATGTTTTACAGCAGCTAATAGTTGTGGAACTACAAGTGCCAGCATGCCACGGCAGCACAAGAGCCAAAAAGTGATGTGAAATCTTATAAACATGGGCACAAACAGCAAAACACATGTAAAAGTGGAGTTAACCCTTCCCTGCAGTACCTAAAACAAAAAAAATTAGTTGTAGTTGCATGTAATAAATGTACCTGTTTCGACTTGCATAGAAGTTCAACTTAATAACAAACCTACAGTCCCTATTCCATTCGTAACCCAGGGGACTGCCTGTATTCCTTTCCAGTTACCCCAAAGATGTCATGTAACTCTGTTACCAAGTGAATGCAAGGAAGTCATGACTGACACCAGGCTTAGTGCATGCAATTACCACATTGGTACAAAGAGGTATAAGGTCAGAATCGATTCCAGTATACTACAAAATTGTATAGTTTACTATTATATACATAAATAAAATCAAAAGGGGTCAACCCCTTTAACAAGGGCAAAAATGAAAAAAACAAACTAAGCCATATAAAGTCAATAAGACAGCAACATTCAATATTTTTCAGAGGAGTAGCTAAGCTCTTTGTGACAATTCCAGCTCTCCTTATTTTTACGTTTGCTTCATCATGGTTATGGTCTACTTATATACATGGAGGTGCATAACTGGTTTTAAGTTTTAAACACTCAACAAATTTTAGATTACCTTGTTTGGCATTTTTCCTTTTAGGTCCATAGCCAACTTCACCATATGGTTATTAGTTTTTCCAGGGAACAAGATTTTTCCAGTATAGAGCTCATACAACGTGCAACCAACGGACCACATATCTATTCCATAATCATACATTTTCCCAATTACTGTAGAAAAAAAATATGATTTATCAGAAACCCATTCATCAATAGAAAACTGTAACATGAAATAAATGTAATGGCATGTGGTAATCCTATATACAACTTTTCAAGGAACGTTATGTAGCGTCAAACGATTACTTGCAAAAAGTTTAGCAAATTATAATTGTCAATAATGTACAAACATTGATCTGCATTTACATGTGCAAAAAATAATTAAAAAATTAAACATGAGGACCATAAATTGTAGCAAAGAATCAAAGTGTAACTTACTAATTTCAGGAGCTCGGTAAAACCTACTAACAAGATATGGTGTAATATCATTGTCTGCTACATGTGATGCAGATCCAAAGTCACACAGTTTAAGAATGGTTTTGGACTCGTTTACCTATGGAAAGAAAAACAACAGTAAGATTCACACATTTAGGTTAGATACAGCCAGCACCCGGAATCGGAGCAAGCTTAGATCCTGGCCATTTAACCATTTACATGCTGCGGACAACACGACCAAAGCATCTAAATTAGACAATAGGGCTAAGGTTCACTGTGGGGCTTGATTCGCCATCCCCGATCACAATTGCCATAGACATTTTTGCCCATTTAACCTCGCTTTTCCATTTATCCCACAAAAAAAGACAACTTAATTGTTTTCACCCGATACATAAAAGTCCTACTTAATACAGTACCGGGTTCTTTATCCTGCAAGGTGAACGCCATATAAAAAAGAGAAAAAAACACGCAGCGGAATTGAAAAGTGATCATAAAGTTGCACACACTCCATTCTCTGTTAGATGAAGTGTAGTTTTGTATCGTTTTGGGATATATGTGACTTTTTAATCACTTTTTATTCCACTTTTTTGGGGATGTGAAAAGACCAACAAGATGCAATTTTAGTGCTGGGTATTTTTACCATATCATCTAATATTTTGTATTTTTAAAACTTTTTTCTTCAAATATACTTTTAACACTTGGGGAACAATGTACAAAAATGACTTTCCTCTTACTCCCTGCCTATGATAGGGTGTAAAAGAGGTAGTGAGACCGCAGCCATAGAGGCTGTGGTTAGGCCCCAAGCTGCCATGACATCCGGTCAGCACCACGTGATGGCGAGAGGGCCAATTTGGCAACGAAATGGTGTAATACTGCTCCTTAATCCCTTACATGCTGCGATTGTGTTGACCATGGCATCTAAAGGATTAAAACGCCAGGCTCAGAGCCATTTCTGATCCCAACTGCTAGCGACAGGTCCTGGCTGTAACTAACAGCTGTTACCTGCTGCTCCACATCCCCTTACCAACACCATCATGTAACGGTGTGTCATATGCCAGTAAGGTGGTCATTTCTGCTTCATATGCAATGGTCCAAAGTCATCACACAAATAAAACTTGAACATTCCAGAAGTATTTTGCTGAGTAATTACAATCCAACCAGAAAGGCATATTGCTAAAAAAAGAGTTAAACTAACCCCAAAATATGTTTAACTATACAAATAGTAAAAAGATTAAAAATGAAAATGTTGGCCCTTTGAGAAGTAGTGAGGGAGGTATTGTAGAGGGCGATGAGGAGAATTTTACTGATGAAAATGACCTTCCTGTTAATAGGCAGAGGGATGACGTAAACTCCACCTTAAATGTTTCTCATCTGACCCAGGAAGAAGTGTAGCTTCACTAGGTCCTGATGGTATACATCCCTGTGTCCCAAATGAATTAAGTAATGTCACAGACAGGCTCCTGTTTTTAATATTTATGGACTGTATAGCAAGGCTATGTTCACATGGGGTAATTTCGGCACGCACTTCGCCGCGTATTTGCGCTCCGAAATTACGGTAATCCATAGCGATGGATTACGCCTCCTCTCCCCACTCGTATAATACGATTGTACTGTACGTGTGGGGCGATAAGTGACATGTCAATTACTTGCGGTGAATATGTGCCGTGAGTAATGAATGCCACCCCCGCCCCCACCCCGAGTAGGCGCGTATCAGCGTGAACTCCCGAAACACACGATGTACTGTGGTGGGTTCTTTAAGCGCCGCAGTACATCATGTGAACATACCCTAACAGGGTAGGTCACAAAGGATTAGTGCACAGCTAATGTGGTGCCAATATTCAAAAAGTGACCCTGTAAACTATAGGCCGCTATAGGACTGAAGTGGATGGACGTGTCTTTTTTCAGCCTTAAAAACTATGTAACTATGATAAAACCCACGTGCTTACCAGTATGTTATCAGGTTTAATATCAGCATGAAGGATGTTGCATCTTTTTAGAAGTTTTAAAGCCAAAAACAGCTGTTGACTGTAGGACCTGACGGCTTTGATATGTAAGCCAACATCTTTACCGTATTTCTTCAAAACTTCTCGCAGGTTCATACTATACAAAAAGAATAAAAGTACATTAAAACATATCCATGTGTATAGGCATGATGTAGACACATCTATGAAAATATAGAATTACCTTAGTGGTTCAAACACTAGACACAAGTGCTGTTTATGGTAAAAGTGACGGAACAATCGCAAACAGTGAAATTTGTCATCTGGGTCAGCATCATTCAGCTTCTTCAAAAACTCCAATTCTTTTAAGCCAGTTTTTTGCCTACAATAAAAGTTGTTAATATTAAAATAATACTCAATACTTATCTTCCCTGTGAAATAATCTTGTAACTCTGATGTGCTGTTCTTCTGTTACCCCTTCTAAAAATGTTATTAGTGGGGGATGTCCCTGCACACATTCACTCTTTGAGCTATGACTAGGCAATATCAGACTACGCAGGTAACACCCAAGTGACCGATAGGCACTTAATTTCTAGGAGGAAAAAAGAGAGCAGTCTCAGAAAATGGAGACCTAAGGAAATATGCTCCATGGGGAACACTAGTATTTAGTAAAAATGACATGTCAGGAATGGCCTCAGGTCTGTTCAAAAGAACACTGAATTTAGTCTCTACCAAACCATAAATACTTGTGTACATTCAGTATAAGCAATAAGTTTAAGTTCATTTAAATATAGAGGTCAAGAAAAACCTAGGTAACGTTAAGTGACAGATGCATTTTCATGGCATTAAGGTATGACTAAATAGCACATTGCAGATAGTAGATACTAGGAGAAATTTTATCACCAGACTGTTTTAGTGCGGGCTTTAACAATGAAGCCTTACTGTATTCATTTCAGCTTGCCGGTCACAACCCTTTCCTATCAAAAGGCTCAATACCAACTACTATAGGAAAGTATACTACAAGTGTGTAAAGAATACCACTCCAAAGCTGGCTAGAAGTAGATAAAATTTGTTCAAATTTTATTGAATATATTAAAATCGATGCAAAAAACTCCATTAAAATATGCAAAAGTGGTCAAGGGGAAACACTGGACACATCATAATTTGGGAAATGCAATAACATATGTTCGCATGATATATTAATATCATGATTTAGAATAATGATTGCGTGACAAATATAAAAAATCATGATTAGAATACATGTCAAATAAAACATGAAAACAGTGTCAAGCAAGTGCCATATGCATAAGTATAAATAGTATAGTAAAAAGTTTACCACATAACTAAGGTTAACACTGAACTGGAGGAAATCCCATACCATTGTGGAGCATATTTCCTTAATCTCCATGTTCTGTGTCCAGGAAATCCTCTTCTTCAGTGGCAATCATAGTTTTGAGGTAAATATGTGCTTACATGTTATCTTATTTGGTCATGTTTACGTAAAATTGTCACTCAACATCAATTGTTTTTTTGCACTTTACATTGGTAAAGTCACTTTGGTATACGTGTGTGTGCGTGCGTGTGCGTGTGTATATATATATATATATATATATTTTTTATTTTTATTTATTTTCTTACGGTACTATTTATACTTATTTATGCATGTGGCCTTGCTTGACATAGTTTTCATATTTTATATATAACCTAATCATGATGTTTTTTTTTTTTATATTTGTCACTCAATATTTATTCTGAATCATGATATTGATATATCATCTGCACGTATGTTATTGCATTTCCCAAGTTATGATGAATCCACTATTTCCCATAGAAAATGGTTAGTATTGGAAAACCTCTTTAATTATGTCCCTACGTCCAGCTTTGTTCCCTACCCCTTCTATTCTTTCTTCATAGAGTCACAAGTTGGGAGGATCCCCCAACTTATAACTTTAGCAGAAAGGTTGTTAGGTATAAACACTGTATAGAAATAGGGTGCTATGGTAAATAACATAATAAATATATATATATATATATATATATATATACATATATACACACACACACACCATGTGTTATATGTTTATATTTTTTTCACCCATGGACGCTATTGCAGAAAACCACATATAGTTTACCACATAGTTTACCATGTTATTACATACATTTGTTGTTGTTTTTTTTTTTGCCACACACAGCCTGACAGTGGCAAAAAAGGCACTCTGTGTATATACTTGGCTTGCACATCACAAATGTGATATGAACAGAGCCCTAACCTGAAAAGCAGCAGTATTAAAAGTAAGACTCTCACTGTTGCCCACAGTATAATTCCTAGCTCAGCTTTCATTCATTTAATGATGGAAAATGAAATCTGGCCTCTGGGTGGTTGTTTTGACAACACTGGCAGTCTTACTGATAGGTAGGTTTGATAAACGAGGCCCAATGTGATTTAATACTTACATTAATTCATTGTTTCTAATGATTTTTACTGCAACTTCTTGATTAGCTCTTGCCATGTCTCGAGCACGAACAACATTACTGAATACACCTTGGCCTGTATATCCATAGACATTATACCGTTTCTCCAAAATTTCGCCTATGTTAACACCTTAAACAGCATAAAAAAACGGAAATTTAGATGTAGATGGGTATTTAAATGCACAACAATGCACATAATTGCAAAATACAGTATCTCACAAAAGTACACTCCTCACATTTTTGTAACTATTGTACTATATCTTTTCATGGGACAACGCTGAAGATGCGACACTTTGATACAATGTAAAGTAGTCAGTGTGTAGCTTGTATAACAGTGTAAATTTGCTGTGTCCTCAACATAACTCACACAGCTATCAACGTCTGAACAGCTGGCAACAAAAGTGAGTACACCCCTAAGTGAAAATGGACAAATTGTGCCCAAAGCGTCAATATTCTGTGTTGCCACCATTATTGTCCAGCACTGCCTTAACTCTCCTGGGCATGGAGTTCACTAGAGCTTCACAGGTTGCCACTGGGATATTCTTCCACACCTTCATGACATCACGTTGCTGATGGATGTTAGAGACCTTGCGCTCCTCCACCTTCCATTTGAGGATGCCCCAAAGATGCCAAATAGGGTTTAGGTCTGGAGACATGCTTGGCCGGTCTAGCACCTTTCCCCTCATTTTCTTTAGCAAGGCACTGGTCTTCTTGGAGGTGGGTTTGGGGTTATGTTGGAATACTGCCCTGCGCCCCAGTTTCCGAAGGGAGGGGATCATGTTCTGCCTCAGTATGTCACAGCACATGTTGGCATTCATGGTACCCTCAAACTTTAGCTCTCCGTAGCTGGCAGCACTCATGTAGCTCCAAACCATGACACTCCCAACACCATGCTTGACTGTAGGCAAGAAACTTGAATTTGTACTTCTCACATGGTTGCTGTCATATACGCTTGACACCATCTGAACCAAATAAGTTTATCTTGGTCTCATCAGACCACAGGCCATGGTTCCAGTAATCCATGTCCTTAGTTTGCTTGTCTTCAGCAAACTGTTTGTGGGCTTTCTTGTGCATCATCTTTAGAAGAGTCTTTCTTCTGGGACAACAGCCATGCAGACCAATTTGAAGCAGGTTGTGGCGAATGGTCTGAGCACTGACAGGCTGACTCCCTCCCCCCACTCCTCTAATCTGTGCAGCAATATGTCTGTTTTGAAATGACAATCTCTAGATATGATGCAGAGTACATGCATCAACTTCTTTGGTCGACCATGGTGAGGCCTATTCCGAGTGGAACCTGTCCTGTTAAACCACTGTATGGTCTTGGCCACTGTGCTGCAGCTCAGATTCAGGGTGTTGGCAATCTTCTGATAGGTTAGGCCACCTTTATGGTTTTTTTGAGTTCCTTTAGGTGCCATGCTGAATTTGTGACCAGTATGAGAGTGTGTGAGAGCAATAACACCAAATTTAACATACCTGCTTCCCATTCACACCTCGTAACCTCGAGACCTCGTAACACTAATAAGTCACATGTCACTGTGGAGGGAAAATGGCAAATTGGGGACAATTTGTCCATTTTCACTTTTGTTGTCAACAGTTGAGTTATTTTGAGGGCACACCAAATTTATATGGTTATACAAGTTGTACGATGACTACTTTACATTGTATCAAAATGTCATATATTCAGTGTTGTCTCGTGAAAGGATACAATATTTACAAAAATGTGAGGGGTGTACTCACTTTTGTGAGATACTGTACATAGATCACTGCACCCTAAACAAGGATCTTAACATGTCAGCTTTAGGTTCAGTAATTATGAACAAAAGCTTTAATGATAATCCATAACTGTATATAACCACATAGCCCAGGTTTGGAACTATTGTGGCCTAATTTGAAAGGGATAAAGTATTGGTAAATTCCCCTTTCAGCCAAGCACAAAATGTTAAACACTGGAGAATTAGAAAATCTTCACCTTTCGAAAAAGCATATTTTATATAAACTACTATACAGTACCACGCAATAGCAAACAAATCAGTCTTCATATTCTTGCCTTTACTGAACTGTACAACAAGGCAAAAGGACTATTGGTCTTTAAAACTGCAAACATTTCTAGTTTCTTAATTAAAAATGCTGCTCATGTAACAGATCCCCAAAATATACATACGGTAATAGCCTTCAGCATCTGTCCAGTTATCCCTCAAGTTGGGATTTTCTTTAAAGTCCTTTCCAATACCAGCAGCTCTAAAACGAGCACTCTGAAATACAACATACACATCAATTAACCCTTAAAGACTGGCCCATTTTCAGCGTTTTGTTTGCTTTTTTTTCCTTGTCTTTTAAGAGTCATAACTTTTTTTTTTTTCAATCTACACAGCTGAAGAAATTTTTTTTTTTTTGCAATGTGTATTTTTGATGGTACACTTTAATGTACCACATAATGTATACGGGAGTAAAAAAATTCTGTTTGGTGGAATGGGAGAAAAAGAATAAAACAAGTGCACAATTTTTTTGTGTGCAGAGTGTGGGTTGTTTAAGCTAAATAAACGACATACCTTCATTCTGTGGGTCAGTAGGATTCTGGCAATACCAAATTTATCTACTGTGTTTTTCAGACACACTTTTTCCCCCAAAATTTTTGGGGAAAACGTTTTATAGTCCAAATGTACTATCTCGGGCCGGCAGGAGGCTGGAGTGGGGCGGTGCTGCAGGAAGCTGTGGAGGCGGTTAAGGTGTTAAAACCAGCCGCTGGCTTCCAGCAGTGTCACCTCACTCCAGTCTCCTGCTGGCCCGAGATAGTACTCTATGGTGGTGGCTGTTCATTACAGCTGGTGCTAACAGCGGGGATGGAGCCAGCTCTGTCCCTGCTATTAACACTTTAGATGCTGCAGTAATCGTGGAATCTAGTTGAATTAATTTTCTCTCTCCTATAACCCCACCCCTCCACTATGTATTTGCGGGGGCGGGGTGGGGGAGGGTTGTTGGATGGGGGAGAAATCATATATGCAGCAGTTCAATAGTACTGCTGTATATAGTACAAGGGATTGTGCTCCTCAGTGGTCATGTACCCTAGGGGGACTAAGTATTAAAGCAAAAAAATCGAAAAAAAAAAAAAAAATATTAAACGTTTAAATCACCCCCTTTGCCGTTTTACAAATAAAAAAAAATTAAAAAGTTAAACATAATTGGTATCGCCACGTCCGTAAAAGTCCAATCTATTAAAATATAACATTACTTATCCCATACACTCTACGCCATACAACACAAAAATTCCAAGCACCAAAATTGTGGGGTTTTTTTGGGTCATTTCATATCCCCAAAAAGCTTGAATAAAAAGTGATGTGGTGACACCAAGTTTAGATTTATATAAATATATAAAAATTTTAGTATTTTTCTTGTTTAAACGAGTTGTGAGGGAGACGATTGAGGGTCACAATGGACAACACCCCCACTGTCTAATTATTTAGATGCCGCTGTACTATATATTGTGGCATCTAAAGGTTTATATGGCCAGGCTAAAGGCCCTCTGTGATCCCTGATCTAACTAGCATCCAGCAATTACCGTGTATGGAACGGACACAGTGAGTAATACCGTTCCATACTCCCTTAGCGCTGTGTGGATGTACAGTTACATTCAGGTGTGCTAAGGGGTTAAAAGTTTTGGGCTCTAAAAGGAAATGGAGCTTGTGAAAGTAGTAACAAGTGGGTTTATAAAAATCTACAAACAAGTAAAATGCTGCGTGGTAAGATACAAAAACTAAGGAAAAAAAAACTGTAGAATACTTACATCAAAATATGCTGCAAACATGTCGTCAGACTCTGTAAACATGTCAGGAGCAGATATTTTTTTCTGTGCAGCACCTAGAAAGCAAGGACGCTTAAATTAGGAAACAATTCCATGCATTTACAAAATTATACATTCATTTTCCTACGTTGAATGGCACTTACCATTATTCTGCTCAGTCATTAGATTGTGCTTGGCTTTTACAGAAGCCTCAAAGTTATCCAAATTCTCTCTTTCATATTCCTTAACGTCTGCCGCAACTCGCTCGAGGATGTCATCTGGTGAAGGAGAACGACTTCGCGCACTACTCTGGGGACTGCTCGGCTCAGACATATTGCTGTCTTCCTTTAGGTATTTCTACGAAGGATCACACAAAGGGAACACTAGCATTTACAACAGTCCAATCTAAACCAGTTAAACATGCAATTACATCTCATCTATCTCAAGCAGGTCAGACCAATTTCTATCCTCTGTGGTTTCATTTAAATAATTCAAGTAAACTTGCCTTTAAAGAAGGCAAAAAACAAAAAAAAAAAAAAACACTTTTGTAGTGCAATTGTATTTGCCTTAATGCATCCCGATTTCTCAGATGCCAGTGGATATAGAGTTGCATATAAATGTTTAAGTAGGAAGCTACCAAAACTCATAGGGAATGGTCCAGTGGGCAGTCTTATTAGTGACTGACATATCTCTTTATGCAGAATCACACAAGGAAGGTTGTCAATCACATATAACACCACCTACTGGACTCCTTAACCCAGAAGTTAAATGCATAAAATACAAGTTCTACTGAATCCTTCCCTACAAAACCATAAATCAATCTGCTCAGCTCGATCTGTTCTATAATATGCTGCCTGCAGATCAGATAGCATGATCAATGTGACAGGTTCATTGTAAGTACTCCAATATATAAAGAGGAACCCAAAGTTTAAATTACATGACATATAAGCTTTTGTAAGCACGTTAAAATGTTTATGTTCATGACAACACCACTAGAATAAAAGACAAAATTTAAGTATGACTAATGGGTCAAGTTCTGGAACTTCTTCTGCTTTAGAGAAGCATCCCATTCATTTTACTGACTAGTTGTAGTTCAAGGCTTCAATTCCAAAGCAGGGTCACAGGCTCCATCCTAAGCGGTTAACAGCTGAACACAGAGGGGGACATGTATGAAAACTGTCTTGGTCTAAGACTTTTCTTGTTGCCCATAGCAACCAATCAGAGCTCCCCTTTCTTTTTTTCAGAGCTCTATATGAAATGAAAGGGGAACACTGATTGGTTGCTATGGGCAACAAGAAGAGTCTTAGACCAAGACCGTTTTCAGACATGTCCCCCAGAGTGTCTTGGCGACCCTCATCAGTGCACTTGTGTTGTGCACACAAACTCTTGTAGAATTAGGAAAAACCCATTTGCTTAGTAGATGTCTTTTCACATTAGACCATTCATTGCTTTTTTGATAATTTGAATTAAAAGTATGGGCAGCTCAACATTATAACTTGTATTCACACTTGGCTTTACTTTTTTACCTCTACAATAGCCAATCTCTGCTGTCGTCTTTGTTCAATAAGCGCCTCTTCATCTTCCTCTTCAACATCAAAATCTTCATAGCTAAGAAAAAAAAAGCACACCCATTTTTTTTTTTTATAGTAAAACAATAAGCAATAAGTGCAATAATGCAGAGATGATAATCTTCTAGGTCCGCTGATTAACCCCTTACCGAAATTTGACATACAGGTAGGTCACCATGCTGGTAAGGAGCTATGGAGCAGGCTCACTTGCTGATTCCGCTCCATGGGCTTATTATTACAACTGACAGCCACCACTAAAAGCAGGGATTGTAGGCAGCCCAATCCCTGCTGTTTAACCCTTTAGATGACGCAGTGTCTAAGTCAATGACAAGGTCACAGGGTGCCAAGCCGTTGTTGTGGCAGCTAAAAGTCTAATGAAGGCTTGATATAGCTGCCATGTTAGTGCTCCTATCACTTACTGCCTTAAGCAGGAAGTAATAGAACCACTATCATGGTACACCCTTCTGCCTTATCCATATAATGCAGAAGGGTGTACAAGCGATTGACCCCCTCCCCGCCTCCAACCCCCGTGGACAAGCACATTACGGAGGCTACATGTAAAAGTATGGAAAAAAAATGTGGCACTTTACACATAAAAAAAATGAAAACACATAATTGGTATTGCTGCATCTGTAGAAGTCAAATCTATTAACATATAACATTTTTCACATACGCTGAACACCATAGAAGAAAATTCCAAACACCAAAACTGAATTTTATAACCCTTATCCACCTTTGCATAAAAGCCTACAACCCATTATAACCCTACTGCCATAATACAAATGTAAAATGGCGGACCCGGTGCACGTGGAGTATAAAAAAGCCAAGTATATGACTTAATAAAAAATGTCTTTTAATTTCTAAAAGATGCAGGGGTGTTAGACCCTCGCACCATTACAAATACAGGACAATAATAAAACCCAACGCGTCTCCTGCCGTATACCGGCACTTTCTCAAGCCGACGCAGGCATGGTGTTCTCTCTTCCTGTACCAGTCTCACTATCTCAGTATTAGGCTTTGTTCACACGGTGTATTTGCAGGGCGTATTTATGCCCCGCAATTACGCCGTGTGGTCGGGGGCGGGGCGGGAGCGGGGGAGTGAGCGGGGGGCCGGCACGTCGCCGGCCCATAGACAAACACTGCTAGCGGCGCGGATATTCCGCTAGAAAGTGACATTTCAAATATATCAGCCGCCGGGCGGGGAGAGGAGACGTAATCCATAGTTCTCTATGAGAACTGTGAATTACCGTAATGAATGGGCCGTTTTCGGCCCGTAATTGGCGCGCGTCGGCGCGTAATTACGGACCGAAATATGGCCCATTTTAAGCCGTGTGAACATGGCCTTACTCATGTCGTTCATGTGTATTGTACTTGTAATGTTCTTAGGTTATGAAAATTGTGTTTAATTCTAAATGTACAACATACGGAAATCAATGGGGCTTCAAAATAATTATTATTAATAAATAATGTACAAATAAATGCTCATACTTGTCATCTGAAGATTCCTGTTCAATCTTCATTCCTTCAGAAAGGCTTCCTTTAAATTTGTCTTCTTTGTCTTTGCTCCTGCTTCTCCGCCGGCGGTTTCGTCCTCCTCGGGAATGTGATCTCCTCCTAAGACGTGATCTACTTCTCCGGTTTCTATCTCTGTAAAATAATGAATTATTATATCTGCAAATGCAGTGCAGTGTGAACCATGTTACCAAACCTAGAACAATCCACTAAAAAAACAACCCATAAGTGTGTGTCAGAGAAAGTCTTCATAATTATAGCATTTATTGTCTGTGGGAATCCATGGAACCTGTATTAAATGCATAGACAGGGTTGAATACGTCTAGGACAAAAATTCAATGAAGCGTTCACTGTCCTGCCAAAAGCAATGCTCAAAAGCTGAGTAAGCCTAGCCTTACTCCCTTCCTATTGCCAATATCAACAACTTACGGAAGTATATAGATATACCATCGACAAGTTCTTCAAAATAAATATGTTCATTTTTATCATAAAAAAAATCTATGATAAATGCTCCCTTATGTCAATATTACTCATTATCTGGCATCAACCAAGTCCAAATACCTTCTATGAAGAGATCGACTTCTTCTCCTAGGCGATCTACTACGTCTGAGGGGCGAACGGGACCTTCTTCGTCCAGGTGACCTGCTTAAACGCCCTCTGGAAGGAGACCATCGAGGGGGGCTACCTTCTTTTGCTCTTTCATGCCTTAAAAGACCTTCGTCTCTGCCTCTGGCTCTAAACAGTGAATTATTAAATATTTTAAATATATTTTTTCTATACAAACATGCATACATATGATCTTTATCACAAAAAACAAACAAGAAATTGATAATTGATAATTGCCCTGGAATCCTGTAGTACAGTTATTTCTGAGTGTGGTTCCCTTACAGGTTGTTGGAAATGACATTTAAAATATAAACTTACAAATTCTTGAGGGAGGGAAAAAAAAAAATTTAATACAACACATATCTATTATCTATTATATATAATATATAATATATATTATTTATATATATAAAAAAAGAAGAATCCACAGCACTCCAGTTTAACCCCTTACCGACATTTGTAGTATACTCATACGGCAATGTCGGGTAGGGGTTCCCGCTAGATCGCGGATGAAACCAGCGTATAGTTACTTGCTGGCATCTGCCGCATTCCCACACGGCCGGAGTGCGCTCCGGCCGTGTGGGATTAACCCACCAACTGTCGGACATCGATGATCGCGACATCGCGGGTTGCGGGAGGCAGGAGTGAGCTACCTGCTGCCTGAGTTCCGGCGCATTAACGAGCGCTGAGCGCTGGTAATCTGAATTCCTACCTGACAGCCCGGACGGTGAATGGACAGCATCCGGGTTGTTTGTGACGTCACGATGCCCACAATTGCTTGTCGGGCAGCGTGACAGGACAGTTGCATGGAGACCAGGGATAAAGCTATTCGCTGTATGCTGATTCTCCTATTGCATGAATGATCTGACGATCGTTCATTGCAATTCCCCCTGGGAAAAAAGTGTAAAAAGTATGGAAAAAAGTAATAAAAAGTGTAAAAAAAAGGTAAAAACACAAACACAAAAAATAAAAGTCCTTACACAGCTCTGTATACAGGAAAAATTAAAAAGTTTGGCTTTAGGAAGGATTGTGATGCCTATAAATATTGTTTTACAAGAAAAACACTTTTTTTTTCAAAAAAAATTGTGATTTAAAATAAAAAAAATACATAAATTGGGAGCTATCACGTAATCGTCTCAACCAACAGGTAAAACTAATTGTCACGGATACTGCACGGTGAACGCTTATTAAAAAATAAAAAAATAAAAATCACTGCTAGGATTGCAGTATTTTATTCACCCTTACCTTCCCAAAAAACTGATTTAAAAGCGTTCATAAAAGTCTGTCCCCCCAAAAATATTACCAATAAAAACGTCAACTCATTCCCGCAAAAAAAAGTCCCTTTACAGTTCCATTTAAAACAGAAAAAAATAAAAAAAGGTTATGGCTCTCAGGGACTGCCGGTGATGCAAAACGTGTTTTCCTTTTCAAATAAATGTGTTTTTTATTGTGTAAAAGCAGTAAAAACATTAAACAAATATTACAATGTTGGTATCGCTGTAATCGTATCAACGTGTGAGTAAAACTAGCTTGTCATTTATACTGCACAGTGACCGCTGTATAAAAAATAAACAATACAAAAACACTACTGGATTGCTGTTTTTTGTACAAAATGCTTCACAAAAAACCTTAATAAAAAGTGATCAAAAATCTTTTGCCCCCCGTATTGGTTATCAATAAAAACATTCAACTCATCTCGTAATATTAAAAAACAAGCCCACAAAGCAGCTCCATACAAAAAATTAAGAAAGCTATGGCTGTCAGATAGGGACAACAAAAAACGCAACTTTTTATAAAACTAGCTTCTATTGTGTAAAGTAATAGGACATAAAAAACTATATAAATTTATATCATTGTAATTGAACGACCCCCCATAGTAAATTATCCCGTCATTTATTCCTGTAATATGGCGAAAATACTGTAAAAATGAAGCACAAAAACAATGGCGGGAATGCGTTTCCCCCCTCTATTTCCAGGCCAATGCTAAAAAAAAACTACGCAAACACCTGTGCGCCCCAAAAATGCAAAAAACACCCTTAGTCTTTAGGTGAGATCCTGAAGGGGGTTGAATCCAAAATGGAGCAAATTCTGGAAGGTTTCACCCTGTTTTAGTACTTTGGGAGCTTTGGAGATGCGACATTGGCCACACCAATATCTGAGCGCCAAAAGCCAAAATAGCGCTCCCTCCCTTGTTACCCCTGCCATGCGCCAAACATGCAGTTTACACCCACATGTAGGGTATTGCCGAAATTGGAAGAAATTGCGCTAACCACAATTTTCCTTGAGTTAAAAATGATACATTTTTTCAGCTAAAAATTGCTGTTATTGTGAAAAAATATATTTTTTTTTTTATTTCAGAGCCGAACGCTAAAAAAAATTTGTGAAAGCCTGCGTGGGTTGATATACTCAACTACACAACTGGATATATTCCGTAAGGGTTTTGTAGTTTCCAATTATGGTTTTTTTAGGGGTATTTATTAAGTTTTGGAACCTTAGGGTGTCCGCAAACCTTGAAAATGGCCCCTAATTTATTAAAAAAAAAACAAAATTTTCGTAATGAAATGAGACCCAGTGTCCCGGTTGGTGCTCCTCTATTCTGAGTTGTGGGTTGAGCCAAATAATGCACTAGGGCACATATGGGATATCTCTGAAAACGGCAGAATCTGGGAATCAATATTAATTTCATTTCACTGATCCACATTTTACGTATTCTTGGCATTATGATAAACAATGAAATATGCAAAAAAAAGTGAAATTTGAAACTTCACTTCCACTTTGATTTATTCATGTGGAAACACCTAATGGGTAATAAACATTCATAAATTGCGTTTTGAATACTTTAAGGTGTGTAGTTTCTTAGATTGAGGTCACGTATGAGGGGTTATCTAACATACAGGTAAATCAAAGTTCATTGTTTAGAACTGGGGATGGTCCTAAAAAATGTATATTGACAAATTTTTCTTGAAAAATTTGTAAAATACATACTAAATTTATAAGCCCCCTAATGTCGTAAAAAAAAAAAAAAGAATTTAAAAAAAAATGATGCCAAACTACAGCAGACAATGGTAGATGCTAGTCTATAAACTATTTTGAGTGGAATAACATATCTGCTCTTACATGCAGAAATTTGAAGTTTGAAATTGGTTAATTTTTCACATTTTTCACGTTAATTAGATTATTTTTTCACAAATAATACAATCATTTTTTGGACCAAAATTTATTTACTATCTTAAAGACAATGTGTCACGAGAAAACAATATCTGAATCACATGGATAGTTAAAGTGTCAAAAAGTTATTTCTCACATAAAAGTGACCACCATGACAGATTTCAAAAAATGGGGCTCTGTCAGAGAGGCCAAAACTGGCTCCGGCGGTAAGGGGTTAAATAGAGAAGTGAAAAAACTGTGTTTTATTCACCCATGCAATGCGACGTTTCAGCTCTATATAGAAGCCTTTCTCAAGCAGTGTGGTACAAACATGAGGGGTCATTTATACCAAAATAGATAATAAACATGTATAAATTATTAATTAGGCTATGTTCTCACGGCTTAATTGCGGGGCGTAATTACGCCCCGCAATTACGACGTGTGGACGGGGGCGGGGCGGGGATGCGGTGGGAGGTGAGCGGGGGGCCCGGCACTACGGCGGCCATAACAATCACTGCTAGCGACGCGTATACGCGCTAGAAGAAGTGACAGGTCAATTATCTCCCCGCCGGCGAGGAGACGTATCCATAGTTCTCTATGAGAACTGTGAATTACCGTAATGAATGGGCCGTTTTCGGCCCGTAATTGGCGCACTTTGGCGCGTAATTACGGACCGAAATACGGCCCATTTTAAACCGTGTAAACATGCCTTTAGTGTAAAAATGTATAAAACATATATTCCATAAAGTGCAACAATCCACAATGTCATATATAATTCATAAACAAGTGACAATATCATAAAAAATGTGCAATGAATATAAACATACATTATAAAAAGTGTAAAATACTAGTTGATAACATGATTAAATAATCAAATACATATGTGAAAATACGTGATCAGAAAACACATTGGAAAGACACTCACCAAGGATATAACCCGATACAAAAAATCCACGGCGTCTATACCGTTCAAGTGCGCATGTCAGTGACACAAGAGGACGTGAGATCATGCCATGCCAGCATACAACCCAATACAACAAATATGTATATTGTATATATATATATATATACACATATACATATATATATATATATACATACACATACACACACACATTATATATATATCCACATACAGTATTTCACAAGAGTGAGTACACCCCTCACATTTTTGTAAATATTGTATAATATCTTTTCATGGATCAATGCTGAAAATATGACACTATGATACAGTGTAAAGTAGTCAGTGTACATCTTGTATAACAGTGTAAATTTGGTGTGCCCTCAATAATACTAATTCACACATCAATGTCTAAATTGCTGGCAACTAAGTGAGTACAACAGATAAATTGTGCCCAAAGTGTCATTATGTTGTGTGACCACATTATTTTCCAGCACTGCCTTACGCTCTTGGGCATGTGAGATCACTTGAGATTCGCAGGTTGCAGCCACTGGGAATCTTCTTCCTGCTCACTACCATGGCGACATCACAGGAGGTTGTGGCTGGTTAGAGACCTTGCGCTCCTCCACCTTCCATATTTTGAGGATTTCCCATCAGATGCCTCATAGGGTTTAGGTCTGGAGACATGCTTTGCCAGTCCAGCACCTTTACCCTTTTTTTTTCAGCAAGGCAGTGGTCATCTTGGAGGTGTTTTTGGAGTCATTATTATGTTAAAATACTGCCCGGCGGCACAGTTTCTGAAGGGAGGGGATCATGCTCTGCTTCAGTATGTCACAGTACATGTTGGCATTCATGGTTCCCTCAATGAACTGTAGCTGCCGGCAGCCCCAAACCATGACACTCCCACCACTATGCTTAACTGTAGAAAAGACACACTTGTCTTTGTACTTCTCAACTGGTTGCTGCCACAAACGTTTGACACACTCTGAACCAAATAAGTTTATCTTAATTCCAATAACCAATGTCCTTAGTCTGCTTAAACTGTTTGCAGACTTTTCTGGGCATCATCTTTAGAAGAGGCTTCCTTCTGGGACGACAGCCATGCATACCAATTTGATGCAGTCTGCAGCATGTGGTCTGAGCAGACAGGCTAAACCTCCCTCCTTCCCCCCGCAATAATGCTGGAAGCACTCATATTCCAGTTTTGAAAAGACAATCTGGTAATGATGCCCAGGACGCGTACCCAACTTCTTTGGTCGACCACTGCGAGGCCTATTCTGAGTGGAACCTGTCTTGCTAAACCGACGGCCATGGCCACTGTGCTGCAGCTCAGTTTCAGGGTCTGTTGGCCAATCTTTTATAGCTAAGGCCATCTTTATGTAGAGCAACTATTCTTTCTTTCAGATCCTCAGTCAGATTTTTTGCCATGAGGTGCCATGTTGAACTTTTTCAGTGACCAGTATGAGAGTGCAAGAGCAATAACGCCAAATTTAAAACACCTGCTCCCTAGTTACACCTGAGACCTTGTAATGCTAAGGCTATGTTCACACAGTGTAATTGTGGCGCCATTTTGACGAATATCTTGAGCGCTGGGGAAATTACGGTATTCCATAGTCTCATAGAGAACTATGGATTTCGGCACCACCTCTCCGGGAGTACAACGGTCTATGTTGGCCCTCCCCCCCGCGTTGCAGGGAGTACGGCGATCAGCGCGACTCACATACAACCAGGTAATTGCGGGGCGTACTGACGTGTGACACCATGGAGGGAAAATGCCAAATTGGGCACAATTTGTATATTTTCACTCAGGGGTGTACTCACTTTTGTTGCCAGCGGTTTAGACATTGATGTCTGTGTGTTGTGTTATTTTGAGGGCATACAAAATTTACACTGTTATACAAGCTGTGCACTGACTACTTTACATTGTATCAAAGTGTCATAACTTCAGTGTTGTCTGAAGAAAAAAAAATACATTATCTATAAAAATTTGATATTCATACATATACACACACATACTAAACTATAAAAACAAACATAAAAAATGCGCATTAATCACAAGAAAAATGGAAACATCAACCATCGGCAGCCAAACAAAGCTATAGCCAATAACACATATGAAAAAAATAACTGAAATGTATGTGATCCTGAAGACCAAGAACCCCTTGGACGTGAGCCCGTTAAGCTGCTATCAAACTAAAATATTCATTTTTGCCATGCATCACTGCTGGTTTGCTTACCTGGGGGAAGACAGTCGTCTCCTCTCTTGTTCACGTCGCTTTCTTTCTATAGATTTACTTTTGGCTCTCCATATTGGGGATTGTGTTCGAGAAGGGGACTGTTTAGTCTTTTTATCATGCATAAAAGGAGATCTACTAGGTCTTGACGTCCTGTCCCGCTGTTTAGGAGTAAGACTTCTTGCTTTTGGACTACGTGCTGGTCGCCGGCCGGGTGAGCGGTTTTCCTTTCCTGAAGAAGCATCTTTGGAAGGAGACTTCACAGGTTTTTTGTCTCTCTCGGTATCCGATCTCCTTGGTTTACGTTCTTTTGATTTTGATCTCCTTTCCTTCGATTTGCTTCTTTTGGGTACAGGTGACTTGGATTTCTTACTACGATCTCTAGTCCTGCTCTCACTAACTATCGGAGATTTCTTCAGGTCTCTTGACTTTACTCTATCATCTGAGGGGGATATGGATTTCCTGTTTTTTTCAGGAGATTGCCTGCGCAGGGGTGGAGACTTCTTCACTTGATCTTGGGATTTGATTCTCTTAGGACTTTTAGATTTCTTTTTCTCCTTAGACTTACTTCCAGGAACTTTTTCTTTAGGAGTTTCGGAGATAACTTTAGTTTTTTTCTTTTCGGATTTGTGTTTAGTCTTTTCTTTGGACTTACTCCTACTCCTTCTCTTAGAAACAGTTTTTAAATCAAGCTCCTGCTTTCCCTTCATATTTGACTTTATTGCCGCTCTTTTTCCATTTCGAATCTTGTCATTGATCTCCCCTTCTTCTTCAGAACCAGAATTGTAACCCTGCAATATCAAACCCATGCCAGATTGCACTTTACCCTCCATTAATTCATTGTCAAGCTCCGCTTTAATCATCGCTCTTTGCTTTTCCAGGTCTTCAAGTAAAGCAAAGTCATCCAGTTTTGCTCTCTTTGACGGTGAACCATCATCTTTGTCTGCATTTCCCACCTCTTTCCGCTTGTGCTTCTTATGCTTGTGTTTATGTTTGTGTTTTTTGTCCTTGTCTTCTTCAGAAGAATGCTTGTGTTTTTTGTGCTTGCTTCGATGCTTGTGTTTCTTTTTCTTATGTTTACTGTGCTTGCTCTGAGGCTGCTCTTCCTCTGAGACCTCACCATTTTCTTCAATACCACTTTTATCAGACATGTCCGCGTCATCCACACTGCAAGCAAAACACAATAATAAGAACTATGTTCCACAACGTCTGGTACAGACTATTTCATGTCACAATTTAAAAAAAAAATATATAATATAATTAGGGTATAAAGGTTTATACCAGTCTTGAACATTTATGACTTTTTTTTTTTTTTTTGTTACACAATAAAACCACACACATTTTTACATCGCCATCATCTGAGAGCTACAGCTTTTTTATTATTCTCAATATGCAGCTGTGTAAAGGCTTGTTGATATTTTCACTGTTAGGCCTCGTTCACACGGCTTATTTCTGGCACGGATTTCAGCCGTATTGCGCGCCGTGCTGAAATCCGTCCCAGTAACTATGGTAATCCACAGTTCTCATAGAGAACTATGGACTCCGTCTCTCCTCCCCGCTCGGCGAATACGCCGTGTGGGGAGAAAGTGACATGCACATTATCCCGGTGGGATACGCGCCGTGGATAATGCATGTCTATGGGGCCGGCGGGCTGCCGGACCCCCGCTGCACGGTGGCCGGCATAATTGCGGGGCGAAATCCGTCCCCGCAATTACGCCGGCAATATATGCAGTATAGATGGCATGTTTTACTCTGTGGGCCAAACGTTAACAGCGATGCCCAATTTATATAGTTTTTGATGTTGTAGCACTTAAAGGGGTTTTGCCAGGACGTGCCTTATCTGCTAAGAAGCAAATGTAAACAAGCCACAGAGCTGAGAGAGAGAGAGACACAGCATGACTCAGAGCATGCATAAGGGATCATGTGAAATGCTCACTCAAATAATCAAACTACAACTAGTGGATTCTGTATACAAAAGACAACAGCTTTCTCCACAGCAGCTTCTTCATGTTCTCTGTCATCAGATAAAGCAGAGATCTACTCAGATAATCACACTACAACTAGTGGATTCTGTATACAAAAGACAACATATTTCTACCCGGTGCCTTGAAAACTTCTGCAGCTCAGTCTCATCAGATAAGAAGCTTTCTCTGCGCAAGCCCAGCCAGCAGCTCTCGTCAGGCCGTATCTAATACAAACTTTGAAGTATCTAAGGGCAGGTAAGGCAGCCTGTAGCTCTCTCAGGCTGCACTTTTTGTAAATTACATATATTTAGAAAAGTGATTAAAAACCCATTTTGGAGGATCCCACGTCGACATTACATCGTAGCAAAACCCCTTTAAACTAAAAAAAATAAAGCGTTTTATTGTGTAAATTAATACTTATGCATCGCTATCTTCTGATAGCCATAACTTTTTTTTTTTTTTGTTATACAGAGCTGTGTAAGGGCTTTTTTGCAGGATGAACTGAAGTTTTCATTGGTACCACTGACATTTCTATGAATTTTTGAATGCTTTTAATTCCATATAACGTGCTGCTGGATGAACCAAAAAAGAAAAAAAAAAAAAAAGGAAAAAAAAGTCACAACATTGTCATTTTATTTATTTTTTTACACGTTCATAATGCAGGTTAAATAGCATGACAGATTTATAGGCTAGGTCGTCACACACATGGCGATACCAAATATGTGTACAGAATTTTTTATCCTTTTTGGGGCGATTGAGGTTTGTAAAGGGAAAAGAGTGGTGTAAGAGTATTTTTATTTTTTTTTTAAATGTCTCCATAGGGGACTTGAATCGGTGATCTGCAGATTACAGTTACAGTACAAAGCAGTACATAGCTGTACTGCTATGTATTACTGTCAATCACTATGCCTCGAGAGCTTGATCGGGAGTAGTGATGTTACAGGCAACCCATAAGGTTTTGTTCAGCTTCCAGGTTGCAAGGGAAGGAATTGGCACCCTCGATTGCATCAGCACCATGGGGGTGCTGATGCAGACAATGCGAACATCCTTCCTCTATCTTCCCCTTAGATACTACGGTCGCAATTGATTGTGGAATCTAAGGGGTTGGCCATGTCTGGAGTAAGCTTCGGTCGTGGCCGACAGGGCATGGGGCTAACTGTAATATTCAGCTGGTTTCATGCCCCATTCATGTAAGCTCTGTCTGCGAGCCTGTAAGATCTTCTGGACGTACCCATACGTCCATTTGTGGGAACACCTTCCCCACCATAACGTATAGGTATGGCCAATGTCAGAAAGAGACCTTCTTCTCATATACTTTTCTTATACCAGTGCTGTGTGCCCTGTCTGCATAGCAGAATGGTATAGCCCACAGATCTATAGGATAAGTGAACAAGACTACACATGATATCCAAGAGCCAACCCATTTCTCCACACGTTATGGGATTACTGGCATTGAACTGACTAAATGTCCCTAGGCTGAGTAGGAAGAATGACGAAATGATTATTACCAGGGCTGTGGAGTCGGTAAGCCAAAGCTCCGACTCCTCAATTCCTCTGACTCCCTCATACACGGCGCATGTTTAAGTGATAACGTTACTGTAGTAAATGGGTAACATCTGGCTTTTTATCCCGTTATGATACAATAAACAAGCTGTTAAAGGTAGAACATAATATATTTATTCGATACAATTGTAGAACACAAAAAACGTTAATAAACTTTACATATGCAAAATGCTGCAGTAAGTGGGAAAAAACGTTTAACAAAAACTTTCTGAATAACATTTGTTGAATGTGTCTATGAAGTTGTTCTGAGAAATAGTATCGCCTCCATCAGATCCTCCTGCATAGATGACCTCAAATCTGATATCATTATTTCCAGGCTAGAGAACAGCCTCTCTACACTAACTTGGGTTGCTGGCAAAGCGGTGACCACATGGGGAACATCTGCTGTTGTGATTTTCATTTCAAAGATACAGCAGGTTATCTATCCTGTACTCTAGCAGCTGTGTCTCATCGGCAAGAGGGGGCTAGGTGTCTAAAGCACAGATGTGGTTGGTAACTTTGGAAACCACCTGTAAACAAGCAAAATAGCTAATCTGCGGTATCTTTGAAATTAAGCAAAATTGAAACAGATATGCATTTATAAATAATATTTATTTACCTTTGTTTTTATGTTTAACCCTTAAAGTCCGTTTTGGACTTAAGGTTTTCTTACCACATTGTTTCACAGTCACAAGCAGCTTTTTACTCTCTCTTCAGGCTGTGGGTGGTTCTATAGCAGTATTTATTGTACGCATATTCTAGCTCAGCATTACACTAACAAGTGAAGGATAGGTTATCTTCATTAAAATAAAGGTACATGTACTGTAAGACTGAAAACAATGGCTCATCTGCAATCACAAGCTAATCTTGTTAGAGATAACTAGTTTGCTTCTGGGCTCAGTCCGTCCATGGGGCGACGTCGCTTTCTGCTGTAATCAGTCAGAAAACAAGACGTCTACCTGGTATGCAGGTAACCATAGAAACCTGTGTGCACTCAGAGCACATAAAAAAATGCTCATATCTCATGACTAGAGTAAAATCTATTGACCGATGTATTTAGAAAAAAGTCTTCATTTAACAGTCCCTTTATGTGAAAGCTAATCCTTGTCGTGAGAAAACTCATTTAAGAACCAAGCCCCCTTTTTTCAAATTTGACAAATGTCACTTTATCTGTGAATAACTTTTTAATGCTTTTACTTAGCCATATGATTTTAAGATCGTTTTCCCGTGACACAATGGGCCACATGTATGAAAACTTTTCTCGGTTAAAATCACTTTTTTTCCCCATAGCAACCAATCAGAGCGCCCCGTTCATTTTTTCGAGCACTATAAAAATTTTTAAAAGGGGCGCTCTGATTGGTTGCTACGAGAAAAAGAGTGAGTTTTAGACCTAGACAGTTTTCATACGTGTGGCCCACTGTGTTTTAAGTTAGTGATTAACTTTGGTTGATACAGTCCTTGCTTATTTGTAAAATATACAAATGGCTCCACCATTTGGTAGCAGATCAGTTAAAATCAAGACTAAACTTGAGAGTAAAAAATTGATTGAAAAAAAAATCAGACTATTTTTAGGCCGCAACACCCAATTAAAATATCAAAATGTGAAAGTTTGTAAAAATTTTACATTTTCCATATTCAAAAATGTCTGTGCAGGAGAGAGAGTTATACCTCACAAAATAGTAAATCATTAGTAAAAATCCACCAAGTCTAATTTATGTTGCCATTTTTTTAAAACTCCTTTTTTTTGGACTTTTTGGTTTTAATTTAGTAGGTTTTGAGAACTATTTGTTTGACCCCCCCCAAAAAAGACCCCAATAAAGAACTAAATTCCAATTTTAATCCCTTATTACTTGGAAAACAGTAAATGTTAATGGGAAAACTAATTTAATTTATGATCCTCCCTTTTTTAAATATCCCCTATGTTTGGCCCCGTGTGATATTTAAAAAAAACCACAAGCCCCAAATAGGAGTCCCCCTACGGATTTTGGGGGGCCTTATATTTAGTAGGATATTTATTAGACAATAATTCAGGCTTGCAGACTCCCTAAGGTGCTATAAACCGGGCCCGGGTCGGTGCCATTTTTTCAGGGGTTGAACCGACTCCCAAAATATAAATTAGTTGATCCAGTTAGTTTGATGCGGGGGGCCCCAAAAGGGAAGATGAATTGGGTGGCCCGTGTTAGCTCCCGTATTTCACCCCTCACATGAGGAGTGTAATTTAGACATGGAGGGCAAAGGTTAGCAGGGGAAAAGATTTTGCTCCCTGGCAAAAGATTTCCGATTTCAGCAACTTTTTCACTTCATTTTTACAATTTATTAACGTTTTTGTGTTTGAAGTCGGTCCTAAAATATATTTTTTTTGGACAGCAAAGGGGAAAAAATGTTTTTTAACTTTTGACTTTCAGGCTCCTATCTCACCAAACCATCTAGACTTCCCATCATTTTTTAACAATCATTGGGCTCACTACATAAAATTTTTCTTTCAACATTTAGCATCATGAGTTCTGCAGACTCTTTTGTAATGATTGTACTGTTTTGCTCCCGGTGATGGGGCAATCTTCCTACTTCAAAACTTTTCATAAGCAGCGATGGCAAAAATTTCAAAAGAGAAAATGGAAATTGGAAAGGGGGATTTGAAGCGATGAGTGAAAAATTTAAAACAGAGTTTGAGGGGGAAAATGGGTTTGGGAGAACAGGGAAAGAGGGTAAGGGGTCGAGAAAGCGGGACAATGTCAGGTTCAGGGGAAGAACTTGAGATAGGGGGGTTTTTCACACCAAGTGTTGGATACTTGACCGGGATCAATTTGATCTCGTGCTGGGGCTCTATTGAGGCCTAAAGATGGTTATTATAAAATATACTATGGGATGAAAAAGGACAACAAGTGTCCCAGGACAACACCTAAGCGGACATAAAGGGTTTGGAAAAGGGGAAGGGGGCAAGACAATGAAGTAGATTGCTGTATTGGCCCCCCTTCCCCAAAAAAAAAACCCAAAAATTCAAACCCTTTGGGAATTAAAGATAAACGTATTCATACCCCAAGTCCAGTCGCCAAAAAATTGAGAACTGTAGCGAAGACCGGGGCAGTTTTGGGTCAAGACCTGCTTGAATCTGACCAGGGCCCCCAAAAGGATTCGGGCAGAGCGAAAGCCAAATTTGATTTTTAGACAAAACGTAACAATGCAGCCAAAAACAAAATTCAAAATTTAAGCAGAGCTAAATAAAATAATGTTTGTATAAAGTAGGTAAATTTTGGGTCTAAAAAATGAGGGGAGCCTCATGTAAAAGCTTAGTGGGGTTTTAATTTTGGGCCTAAAAGTAAAAAATTAAAACACCGTTCCCTTTTGCTTGTGGGTGTAGTTCTACCAAATGCTTGATTATTGTTAATACGGGATAAAAGCCTGATGTTACCACTTTACTAATAAATATATTTAAAAATGTCCTTTTAAAAGGGAGTCGGAGTCGGATTGGGAAAAATTGGTGGGTGGAATTTTTATTTGACCCACAGCCCTGGCATAACTTAAGGGGTTGTCTCACTAAAAAATTTGTTTTTTAGGTTTAAGATCTTGCAAAAAAAAAGTCCTTTGCATATTGTCCATTAACAGTGTCCTACCTTTTCCTAGATACCCCTTTGTATGGATTTAAATCAGCTTCAGGTCCTTACTACAACCTGTTTGTTTTCTCGTTTGCCCCAAAGCAGGGTTGCTATACTACAACCTGGCTTCTACGCACCAGTGGAAGAGTAACCAACCCCTAAATTCAAAAAAAAACCCAGGAAAAAGAATGGGGTAAGAAATAAATGTAGGGGCAACCCCTTTAATAAACCTCCACTTAAAGGAGTGTTACCACCATAGACTTTGATAGCAATGACCATTTACAGAGAGAAAGTTACAGAACAGACTGGCTTGTGCACGGCTTCCTTTCAGTACAATTCGGTTACCTAAAAACTACACGCGCTCTGGCCCCTAAAGGAAATTTTCCCAAAAACAGAATGGGAAAGCCGTGCGCAACCCAGTCGACCCTTTTAACGGGTTCGGGGGCCCTTCCAAATGGATCAGGTCCCCCGAGTTGGGACCCCCCGCACCTATAAAATTTGATGCACCTGCCCTAGCACATGCCCCCCATCCCAAAGTCTATGGTGGGGACACCCCTTTGAAAAATGTATCCAGCGGTGTAGTAAGTGTATTGGCCCCAAAGGTGTTTCACAGAGTTTTTAGTGTTAGGCTGTGAAAATAAACAATTTACATTTTTCCTAATTCTATACAGTTTAAGCTCATTGTTTTTTATTTTCACAAGGAATGCATGGGAAAAAAGGACCTCAACATGTATTCCCCAATTTCTTTTAAGTACGGCAGTACCCCTAAATTCGTTTTTTCGGGAAAAATGTGGGCAAACAAAGGGAAGGAGGGCTATTTGGCTTTCAGTACAAAACTTTTGGGGGGGTTTCCATTTTTCCATCAGCAAAGCCCCCTAAAGTATCAAGGGTGAAAAGTTGCAGAGGTCACACCACTCTGGGTTTCACATGACCTTTTGATCGCTGTTTATTCCATTTGCTGTGCAGTGGGATGAACAAAGAAAAAAAAAATCATCGTATGGGTTATATAACATGAAAGTTAGCCCAGATCGTAATGGAAGCGGCAATACCAAATATTCATTTCTTTTTACATTTTTATTTTTTTTCGTGCCCCAGCTTTTTGCATTGGAAATGGCAGGGTACGTTTTACTGTTTTGTTTTTTTCTTTTACTCTTGTCCCACTGTGGGTCTAGTCCTTGTGACCGTTTGATCACAGGTATAATACATTGCAATACATGACAGTACTGCAATGTATTATTATCTGTCCTTCAGCCTGTCTGGCTCCACCTCCAAAACAGACCTACATGGTAGACAGACAAGAGGTCATGGCAACCATCAGCGCCCCCCCCCCACTTGGGGAAAACGTTGTCCCCCCCTCCCAAATGTAAAAACTCCTCAACAGTTGTGGTAGCTATTGTCACAAACCAAGGGGTTTAAATGGCTCTCCCAATGTGGGATCCCCAGGGAAAGGCTGCACCACCCCCATAAATTTTTTTTATACATTTTTTAAAGGGGTTTAATGATAGTGAAGATTGTAAAAACCAGTGACACTGTTCAAGCTGAACGTCCGGCTGAAAAAGTGGGCTAGAAATTTTGTACTTTTTCATAAAATAAATTTAGTGGGGAAAAAAAAAACCTTAGATGCTGCCAATGCAAAACTTTTCCGGGGGTTCTGCATCCCAAAAGAACTGAATTTTAGACCTCCCGCACGGTACAAGACTCAAGCCTTAGTAAAATTGAAGGGTTAAAGTTGGTCAGTAAGCTTTCATTCTGAGTTTGCCAACCTGGTTACTACTTCTCGAGCACAGAGGTGGTCAGCAACCTAAGGAACCTATCTGCAAAGAAAATCAATTAATCAAAAATCAGAACGAATGTATTTGGAACTTTAATTTCCTTTTGTCTCATGTTTTTAACAAATCAATGAGTGGAAATCCCCCTTTATAAACTACAAAATCACCTACCCTGTTTTACCCACTTTTTTTGGTAAGCAACACAAAGTTCTGCACTGCATTGATTGGTATAAGAAACGACATGTTGAAATTTAAAATAAGTATACAAAAACTCTTAATATGATAAAAAAATCCAAAAAATAAAACCGGGTGAACACCAAGGGGGACACCCACAAAAGTAGAAAAAGGGAAAAAAAGCATTAAAAAGGGGCAGATAACTTGGACTGTGTACAAGTGTAGAGAGAAAGCAGAGCACCCATTTTGGATTCTTAACACACACAGTTCACATCCAGGATGTATTTCTGGGAAGATACCCAAAAAATAAGAAAAGCTAAAACTAGAAGCAGGCTGAAAGGAATTATAAGGAGGTGAAAAAAATAAAGGAAAAAAAAGTACCTTTGGGACCGAAAAAAAAAAAAAAAAAAGCACGTTTATAAAAATTTCTTTTCCTTCAAAGGGCCAAAGCTTGGTTGAAAGGAACCTTCTTCCCTTTGCGAAAAAAGGTGATTTCGGAAATTTTTTCCCCAATACGCCGGGGCTCGACGGGGGTCCCGGAAGCCGGGGGCCCCATAAATTTTTTCCCGGGTTTTTCCCCGTGAAATATGACATTCCACATCTCCCGCCCCCAAAATTGTCCGGCGGGGAGACTTAATCCATATTCTCTAGAAACTGGGTTTCCCGTAATTTGGGGACTTCTCCCCAATTTTTAACTGTGGGGAATTTAGCCCTATGGGGTAATGTTCTTTATTCCCACCAGCTTTTTGACTAGAGTTCTGCGCTGTTCTCGGAGGTTTCTTTGCCCAAAACAGCATAAAAAAGCCTAAAAAACCCCCCCTTTTTAAAAATTTGCATATTTTTAAAATAAAACAGGTTGAATTCCCAAACACGACGGGCTTTTATGTGCATTTTGGCGTTTATGGACAAGGGTTTTTGGTGCTGAAAAAAAAAGGGTCAGCAATTCTTGAAGTTTTTCACGCTGAAAACCCCCATAGAAATCAAGGAGAGCTTCAAAACCTATCCAAAACTTCGGGAAAAATTTTTTTCACCTTTTTTGCATGCTTTTTTGTACTGTTTATTAATTTGTTTGGTTTTTTCAGAAAGAAAACAGTGTTAGAAAAGCTAATGAAATATTCCTCAAAACCCTCGCTATAATTGCTTTTTGGGGGTTTTCGAAAAAGGTTTGGGTGTGATTTGGTTTGAAAATTCAGCGTCTAAATAAAGTCGTGGAACAAATATTTGGGGCCCCCACCTATTCTAGACCTTAAAGAGGTTTTCCAATCCAATTTTAATGGCATCAAAGGGAATCCACCAAGTAAAGAGGGTTGGGTTACCCCTTTGGATCTGCACCTATCTGAGAACAGCCCCAAAAAACCCAAAAAATTTTTCCTTTAAAAAATTTTGGGGGTATCCTAGATTGGGTTGAAAACCCCTTTTTAAAAACCCCCGTGTCATCCCAAAAAAATTTTTAAAGGGGGTTTTTTTTTTGGGGGTGTGTGTTGTTTTGTTGTGTGGGGGGGGGGGTTTTTTTTTGGGTGGGGGGTTTTGGGGGTTTAAAAAAAACCCAAACAATTCCCCTTTCCCCCCTTTGGGGCCCAAACTTTTGGGGAAGTCCCCCCCGCTTCCGGAACCCCACACAAAAAGAGGGCCCTCCACTCCCCATTCAAAACCCCCAATGCCCCCAACAAAAACTAATGGCCCCAAAAAGTAAAAAAGTTTCCCCCTCAGGCCTTTTTAATTTTTTTTTTTAAAATTCTTTAAAGAGGACCCCCCAAGGCCCCCCCTTTTTTTTTTTCATGTGAAAACGGAGACCCACAAAAACCCCCCGAAATTTTTACCCCTACCCGATTTAATCTTCCGAGGGACCTTGGGGGGCTTAAGGTACGCAAAACACGGGGGAAAACTTTAAAAAGCTTCTCCCCAAAAAAGGGGGGCATTTTTGGAAACAGGGGGCAAGGGGGACGGGGGGTTTAAAAAGGACTTTTTTAAAAACCCCCTATTTAAAAAAACCCCAGACATTTTAGTTGGGCTAGTGTTGCTGGGGTTTTGCGGGACAAGTTTTTAACCCCCTGTGTTAAAGAGAAACCCCCGAGCCAACTCCTCCCGGGTTTTTTTCCCTGCCGGGCATTTGGGCCCCAAGCCCTGGGCCCAAAAACCCGGGGGTTTACCTAATATAAAAATGAAAACCCGCGCCCCTATTAAAATGGGAAAAATTTTAAACACTTCATGACCCCTTTTTCACCCCGCGAAAAACCCGAAGAGGGGTAAAATGGGTTAAGGAAGGGGGCCCTAGGGGGGAGGGTAATTTTGCCTCCCCCCCTGGGGGCCCTTAAAAACCTGCCCCTTTAATGGGGTTAAACATGCCCCCAAGGGGAAATTTAAAAACCCCCTAATAAGGGGGTTAAATACAATGCCCCCCTGGGGGACCCACAATGCCCCAAAAACCAAGGCAAACAAACCCCTTAACCCACCCTTTTTTAGGGGGAAAATGCCCCCCATTTTGGGGCCCCCCCTTTAAATGGTTTTAAGGGGAAAACCTAACCCCCCCCCTGAAAAACCAAACCCCCCAAAATAAAACCCACAAAAAGCCCCCTAACGAGGGAAAAATTCCCGGGGGTCGGTTAAAAACAGGGCCCCGGGGTTAAAAAAGGCGAAAACCTTTTTCCCCTCAAAATGGGGCTTTTTCCTAAATTTGGCAGTATAAAACCTTTGGAAAGAGTCATTACTTTTTCCCCCTTTTTAAAAAAATTTTGGTTTTTTTTCCCCCCCCCCCGATAACCAAAGGGGGATTTGAAATGTTTTAAGTGAAAAAAGCGCCCTGAAAATGTTAGGGCCGGGAGGTGGGCCCCCCCCCCCCCCGTTTGGGGGGGAAATTTTTTAAAAAAAGGGGGAAATCACCCAACTAAAAAAAATTTCCCCCGGGGAAATTTTTTTTTTTATTTCAGAAACAATTAAAGGGGAAAAGCAAAACCCAGGGAAGAAAACCAAAAAAATTTAAAATAATTATTTTTTTGTTATAGCCCCAAAAAAATGTGGGGGAAAAGGGTTTTTTTGGGTTTTTTTTTCCATTTTGCAAAATTTAAAAAAATAAAAAAAAAAATATAAAAAAAAAAAAAAAAAAAAAAAAAAAAAGTAATAAAAAAAAAAATTTTAAATATAAAAAAAAAAAATTTAAAAAAAAAATTAAAAAATAAAAGGGGGGGGGGGAAAAAAAAAAAGGGTTAATTTAAAATTATATTTAAAAAAAAAAATTTTAAAAATTTATTAAAACAAAAAATTTTTTTAAAAAAAAAAAAAAATAAAAATTTAAAAAAAAAAAAAAAAAAAAATAAAAAAAAAAAAAAATTTTAAATTTTAAAAATTTAAAAAAAAAAAAAAAAAAAATTTTAAAATAAAAAAAAAAAAAAAAATTTAAAAAAAAACCCCCAAAATTAATATTAAAAAAAAAAATTTAAAAAAAAAAAAAAAAAAAAAAATAAAAAAAAATTTTTTAAAAAAAAAAATAAAAAAAAATTAAAAAATTAAAAAATTTAAAATAAAAAAATTTAAAAAAAAAAATACAAAAAAAAAAAAAATTTAAAAATAAAAAAAAAAAAAAAAAAAAACAAGTTTAAAAAAAAAATTTTTTAATTTTTTAAAAAAAAAAATTTTTGGATAAAAATTTAAAAAAAAATTTAAATATAAAAAAAAAAAAAAAAAAACCCCAATTTTTAAAAATAAAAAATAAATTAAAAAAAAAAGAATTTTTGTTTTTCCCGGATGGGGTCCTAAAATTTGGGGGGGGGGGAACGGGGGAAAAACCAAAATGGGGGAAAAAAAGGAAACCCCAAAAAATGTTTTGATAATGGTTTCCTTCAATTCTTTTAAAACAGTAAAAATTTTTAAATTGTTTCCATGGGGCAAAAATTTTTTGGGGGAAATTTTTCCCAACACTTTAAATTAGGGGTTTTTAAAAAAAAGGGGGGGGTCCCAATTCCCCTTTTGTCGAATAACTGCCAAAAATATTTTTTGGGGAGTCGTTTTAATTTTAATAAATCCGACCCCCAAAATAACGAATCCCCCGGGGCCCTTTTCCTCTTTTTCTTTTTATTCGAAAATTGACCCAAATTTTTAAAGACCTTTAAAATTATAAAGGGGGGGCCCAAAAATAAAACCCCCCCCTTAAAAATATAATTTATTTTAAAAATTTTTAAATTTAAATTTAAAAATTTATAAAAATAATAAATTTTGAAGGGGTTAAAAAAATTTCTATTATAAATTTATTTATTAAAATTATATTTTTTTTTTTTTCCCCCCGGGGGGGGAAAACCCGGCCCGGGGGACTTTAAATAAAACCGGGGAAGGGGCCCCCTTGGGGGGAAAAAACCCATCAATTTTTCCCAAGAAACCTTTTTTTTAAGTATAAAAGAGAAGGGTAAAGAAACCCACCACTAGATTTCCCTTGGGGAAATAGCGGGGCCCCCCCTTGGGCGGGGAAAAATTTTTGCTTGCAACAACATAGGGTGTTAAGGGGTTAAAATTCGGCGCGAGGGGTTAAAAAAGGAGGAAGGGGAAAAAAAGGGGGGGAAATTAATCCGCTTTTCCCAAAGGCAGGGTTCCCCCTTTTTCCCAATCCGCCCAAAAAATTTGAAAGCTGGGGGGGGTAAAATCCACATTCGAGCAGGGAAACCCCCCCCCCCTTATCGCCTGCCCAGGGGCCCCAACCCATTTTGGGTTTTTATTACGAGCCCGAATAAATTTTGGTACCCTTAGGGATAAAACGTGGGCCCCCCTTTGGGGTTTTACCCAGGGGTCTTTAAAAAAAAAAGTTTTTTAAAAAGAAAAAAAAAATAAAATATTTTTCCCCCAAATTAAAAAAAAAAAAAGGAGAAAAGGGAAAATTTCCCAAAAAACCAAAAAGTTTTTTTTGGGCATTTTAACCCCCTAAAATTTGGAATAAATGTTTTCCTACTGCAAAAGCAAAAAAAAAGTACACTTAACCCGAAAAAAAATCCCCTTCCTCACCAAATCCTGGGTTTTTAGTACAAAAAAGTTAAGGGTTTCCCCAAAAAATTTGGCGCTGGGAAAAAAAGGGAAACACCTTTACGTTTTTGGTTTTTCCCGGTTTTGTATCAACCTGTAGAATACAGATAACACATCATTTATACCAAACACTGAACGTCATAAAAAACAAAACACCTGCAAACAAGGCGCAATAACTTTTTTTTTTTCCTTTTTCCCCCATTTTTTTTATTTTTTCCCAGGGTATATGAAGGGACCCATTAGAAACAAACATTTTTGGCCCCCGCAAAATAAAAGCCCTCATATAAATTAGTAGAGGGAAAAAAAAAAAAAATTAGGGCCCTCGGGGAAGGCAAGGGGGGGAAAAAAACTAAAAGTGAAAAAAATCTAGGCCGCCCTCAGAAAAGGGCTGGCAAGGGAATTTTCCCCTTTTTTCTCACTGCTCCCCCGCCCTATAACATTCCTGACATTTAGGGCCCCTTTATGAAAAATGTCTAGGGGGCTAAAATACACCATAGCAACCAATTTAGAGCGCCCCCCTATTTTTTTCCCGGCACTACTGAAATGCTTCATAACCCCTCTGATTGGGGTTTCTATTGGGGAACAAAGGATTTTTGATCTAGACGTTTTCATAAATTTGGCCCCTTTGTGTCCCCCGTGAAATATTTTGGGGGGCACTTCCTTTAGAACTCTGGCTTGAAAAAAATTTTCTGAATTTAGGCAGCTGGATGTGTCCAATCAGTTTCAGGCCCCCAAACCCCCCCAAACGGGAACACCCCGCTGACAGATTCAAATTTTACATTTCCAGGAGGAATAAAGAGGGACAGCACAACCCCAAAAGGGGAGTTTCTCCAAATTTTTCAAAACATAAAGAACCCAGTCTTTCTAAAAACCCGCCCTGTAGGGGGAGCTCCCCCCCCCAGGTTTTGACAGGGGGCTGCCCAAAGTTATAAACACTGGACATGGGGGCCAGGTGGGGATCCCCTCTGTGTTCACCTCCTGCACAGTGGCGCCCCCTCCAGGGGGGGAGGGGGATTTCAGCAGTAGAGGCTGAAAGGTTTCCCGCCCCGCCCCTTTTGGGGGGCCCCGTGCGGGTAGACCACAGCTACAACGCCGCCAATTCTCAGGGCCACAGGTCAGACCCCCCATCCTGGAGGTTCCCGGCGGCCAGGTCTCATCACGGCTCTCCCGCAGTGAAAAGCGCCCCCCCCCCCCGCCCGGGGCCCCGTTTCAGCGAGGCGCTTTAGGTAATCCAAAGGGCGCCATTTTTACCTGGCCCCTTCTCTCCAAGGGCCCACGTCCCCCAATGCACGGAAGCAGCGGGCCTCACCCCTTTACAAGGCCGGCTCCCCCCCCACCTCGCCGCCGCCCCAGCCCGCGCACGCTTTCTTACTCTGGATCGCGCAACTCCGACTCCACGGCGGCCATTTTCCTCCCAGAGCTCTCGGATTCGGAGGAGACGAGGTTACGGGAGCGGGAGGGGACTGCAGCGTCACTTCCGTAACTTCCGGCGGTGGCTGGCACTGGTTGGCCGGGTGTCCCACGTACGGGATAGCGCGGCAGAGGAGCTGCTAGACTGGACTGTGGGGAGCAAGGAGCCAAGACCCCGGACAAGACGCGTCCTCTGCTCGTCTCCTGTGCACACAATGCGGTCATCACAGGGGAACAAATACAATGATGTAGATGTACTGAGAACATGTTTACACTGATGATATGTGTATATTGAATATATGTATATACCAAAAACTTTGTGTGTGTTTTATATTTTTTAAAAAGACTATATGTATATACCGACTATATACACTGAATATATGTATGTACTGACTATATGTATTACTGACTATATGTATTACTGACTGTATATACCAAATACATGTGTGTGTGTGTGTGTATATATATATATATATTATAATATAATTATAACGAATATATGAATATAGTTTTACTAAATATTGTAATATATGTAATTACCAAATAGTTGTGTGTTTATACTAAATATATATTGTTTTTATATATATATAATACGATTATGTATATACCGACTATATACACTGAATATATGTGTATATTGAATATATGTATATACCAAATACATGTGTGTGTGTGTGTATATATATATATATATATACTGACTATATGTATATACCGACTATATACACTGAATATATATATGTATGTACTGACTAAATTATGTATTATAACCAAATACATGTGTGTGTGTGTTGGGTGTGTGTGTGGTGTATTTTAATTATATATATTATTATTATACTAATAAAATGAATTTTAGTATTACTGATATAGTATTATGACTATATGTATATACCAAATACATGTGTGTGTGTGTGTGTGTGTGTATATATATATATATATATATACTGACTATATACACTGAATATATGTATGTACTGACTATATGTATTACTGACTATATGTATATACCAAATACATGTGTGTGTGTGTGTGTATATATATATATATATATATATACTGAATATATGTATATACCGACAATATACACTGAATATATGTATGTACTGACTATATGTATATACTGACTATATGTATATACCAAATACATGTGTGTGTGTGTGTGTGTGTGTGTGTATATATATATATTGAATATATGTATATACTGACTATATGTATATACCAAATATATGTGTATGTATATACTGACTATATGTATATACCGACTATATACACTGACTATATGTATGTACTGACTATATGTATATACCAAAAACATGTGTATATACACTCACCGGCCACTTTATTAGGTACACCTGTCCAACTGCTCGTTAACACTTAGGCTCGTTCACACGTTTATTCTCCCGCGTATTGGCGCGTACTGCGCGCCGGATTGCCTTCAGTACGGCGCCAAATCGCGGCAGCAATTACGGAAATCACTGCTTCATTGAGAACAGTGGAATCCGTCGTCCCCCCCGCTGGCAATCCGCCGGGGGGAGAAAGTGACATGCACATTATTTACGGCGGACGCGCCGTAAAACAATGCATTGTCTATGGGGCCGGGAGCGGCGCCCCCGCCGCGCTCCGGCCCCCCCCCCGTCCCGCCCTTATTCCCGACGGATTTGTGCGTCAATACGGCGCACAAATCCGTCGGGAATAAGCCCTGTGAAACGGCCTTAATTTCTAATCAGCAATAAAATGGCGGCAAATCAGTGCATTTAGGCATGTAGACATGGTCAAGAAATCTCCTGCAGTTCAAACCGAGCTCAGTTTTTGGGGAAGAAAGGTGATTTGAGTGCCTTTAAGTTGGCATGGTTGTTGGTGCCAGAAGGGCTGGTCGAGTATTTCAAAACTGTGATCTTGGGTTTTCACGCACAACCATCTCTAGGTTTACAGAGAATGGTCCGAAAAAGAAAAAACATCCAGTGAGCGGCAGTCCTGTGGGCGGAAATGCCTTGTTGATTTCAGAGGTCAAAGGAGAATGGGCAGACTGGTTCGAGCTGATTTGAAAGGCAACAGTGACTCAAATAGCCACCCGTTACAACAAGGTAGGCAGAAGAGCATCTCTGAACGCACAGTAGGCGAACTTTGAGGCGATGGGCTACAGCAGCAGAAGACCACAACCGGGTGCCACTCCTTTCAGATAAGAACAGGAAACTTTAGGCTCCAATTTGCCCAAGCTCATCGAAATTGGACAGTAGAAGATTGGAAAAAAAAAGTTGCCTGGTTGAGAGTCTCGATTTCTGCTGCGACATTCGGATTTGGGGGGTCAGAATTTGGCGTCAACAACATGAAGCATGGTCCATCCTGCCTTGTATCAAGGTTCAGGCTGGTGGTGGTGGGTTGTCATGGTGTGGGGAATATTTTCTTGGGCACTCTTTGGGCCCCTTGGTTTCCAATTTTAGCATCGTTGCAAACCTTGTGGAATCTTTGCCACGAAGAATTGAGGCAGTTCTGAAGGCAAAAGGGGGTCCAACCCGTTACTAGCATGGTGTACCTAATAAAGTGGCCGGTGAGTGTATATACTGACTATATACACTGAATATATGTATGTACTGACTATATGTATATACTGACTATATACACTGAATATATGTATGTACTGACTGTATATACTGATTATATGTGTATACCGATTTTATATATATATATGTACTGAATATATATATACTAATTTTATGTATGTACTGAATAAATATATATATATATATATACTGACTATATGTTTATGTACTGATTATATGGGTATATACTGACTATATGTGTATGTATATGACTACATGCATATACTGAATAAATATGTATGTACTGAATATATGTATGTACTGAATATATGTATGTACTGAATATATGTATATGTTTATCAATGATAATAGGCTTGATCACTTCCAAAATGTATTGCAAAACATTTATTAAATGGATGAATTTTGTCCGAAAATGAGCTGAAAGCTGGACTGGAAATCTAAGTATACCACTACTCATTGTTCTATTACTATAAGAACTTTTAAATGTGTGTCCTGAAGTTTTGGATAAGTAAGATTTAATAAATGTTTTGCAATACATTTTGGAAGTGATCAAGCCTATTATCATTGATAAACATGTGCACATGAGCTGAGAAGGCAGCTTAACATAGTGGCTTAGAGTATCGTGGTATACGCTTATTGAATCGTTTTCATTAACTGACTATATGTATGTACTGACTATATGTGTATGTATAATTAATATTTACTGACTATATGTGTATGTATACTAAATACAAAATGTATGTACTGAATATATTTCTACACTTTATATATATATATATATATATATAATCAGAATAAATATGTATGTATATTAAATACATTTATGTATTTACTCTCTCTATATATGTATATTTATGTGTGTGTGTGTATATACTGAATACATACACCGCTCATAAAAAGTTAGGGATATTTGGCTTTTGGTTAAAATTTCAGGTTGAACACAACATTTAAATTTTTTTTAATGCACTAAATGAGCCCATCTCTTAATTTTAGAAGCAAATATCAAACTGTTCAATGTTTCAGTACTTTTTGTACAACAAGGAGCTTAAAGGGAATGTGTCATCAAAAATGAGTCATTATTTAAGTCCCATTTTTATGTTAAACACATTTTTTTAATTTTTCAGATGACTTTCAATATTTTTTAATAATTCTTAAGTCTTGCCGTTTTCACTTTGGCCACTAGGCCTTGTTTGCACTGCTTTAACAGCAGTCAGAGAGATGCTTTACAGCAGCTTCATGCACATAGGAGACTTAAAGGGGTTGTCTCACTACATTGATTCATTTTACCTCAGTCCTGTTTTCTTGGATTCACTTTTAATTTCAGGGGTGTGTTTACTGGCTTCTACTAGGCTGCAGTAGAAGCCAGGTCTGTAGCTATAGCAACCAGTGCTGGCAGCCTATCATGAGAGATTGAACAGGTCTGCAGCTGAGTAGCTGATGCAGCCCATACAAGAGGGGATATCTAGAAATAGGTAGGACACTGTTAATGGACATATATTGCAAAGTGACTTGTTTTTGCAAGAACTTTAACATACAAAGCAATCCCTGTAGTGAGACAACCCCTTTAAGATTGACTCAGTCACATTGACTTCTATAGGAGAGCTTTCTAGTCATGCTCTGTGACCTGGGAAGAAGTCACTGTGCAGGGAGGTGAAAGGGTGAACTGTGACTATATCCTCTTGTGACTGGTGGATCCTGTGTTATCTATACACACTGGTGTCTCCTTTCAGTTTGACCCTCTATGTGCTGATAATGAGCAGACTACTGAAAATCTCCCTTTACAGAACAAGAACTGTTAGACTATTATTAGGCTTAGTGGCCAAAGTGAAAACTGCAGGACTTAAGAATTATTCAAAAATACTGAAAGTGATCTGGAAAATGGAAAAAAAATCATAACCAAAAATTCTTAAAAAATGTGTTTAACGTAAAAACGTGAGTTAAATAATAAGTCATTTTTGATTACACATTCCCCTTAATGGCAAAATTCTGAACAGGTGTTTGATCCCTGAATCATCCAATACATTTAGGGGATCAATTTGAATTGGGATTTAAACAGTCCTCCTCATCATACTGTTCATCATGAGACCAAGACAACACATTACAACTGATTAACAGTACCTCGCTATTTTGAGGCTTCAAGCAGGATGGTCTCAGACAGAAGTGGCCACTGAGCTTAGAGTGTCACAGAGTAACATCAGCAGGTTGCAATAGAGAGACTGAAGGAGTCACAGAAAGGCAAAGAAGTGGACATCATTTCACTATACCAAACACTGATGACCACTTCATTGTAACAATGCCCTGCCGAACAGGATGATGAATGGCACAAAACTCCAGGCATGTCTAAGGGAGGGGAGAGACAACCAAGTGTCATGTCAGACCATTCATAACCATTTACATCGGCGTGCTCTGCGTGTTGACCTGGCTGGTGCATAGCGCTCTGTTTGATGTCTCCAGCATCATTGGCAGCCATGATTTCTGCTCAGAGTGAATCTGCTGTACTTGCATCACTGAACAAGACTGAGGACCACTGGTCCCTCTTGCAGCATCAATGCTCCCTGTCATAAGCAAGACGATGATGCGTGTGCCTTGTGGAGTGGTCAGGTACCCTTGCCGGTTGTCTAGCACACAGTCCACGCTGATGTAAACAGTTATGAATGGTCTGATGTGACACTTGGTTGCCTCTCACCTATCTTAACCCCTTACCGCTGGAACCAGTTTTGGCCTCTCTGACAGAGCCCCATTTTTTAAATCTGGCATGTGTCACTTTATGTCAGAATAACTTTTTGACACTTTTAACCTATACATATGATTCAGAGATTGTTTTCTCGTGACACATTGTGCTTTAAGCTAGTAAGAAATTTTGGTCCAAAAAGTCCTTCTTTATTTGTAAAAAATATCAAAGTATCGTTAAAAATTTACCATTTTCAAACTTCAAAATTTTTTCTGTGTAAGACAGATAGTTATTCCACTCAAAATAGTTTAAAACTAGCATCTACCCTATGTCTACTGTAGGTTGGCATAATTATTTTAAATCTTTTTTTTTTTTTTTTATGACATTAGGGGGCTTAGAAATTTTGTAGTAATTTTCACATTTTAAAGAAAATTTGCAATATACATTTTTTAGGGACCAATTCAGTTCTGATGTGACTTTGATTAACCTGTATGTTATATACCACCATAAATGACTTCATTTAAGAAACTACACCCCTTAACCCTTTAAGGACCCTGGACATATGAGTACGTCCCAGGGTCCCTAAGGGGTTTTGCAGGGGGCTTTGCCGCTAACACCCGGCCGTTACAGCGCGAACGGGCAGCGCCGCCCGCGCTGTTTCACCATTCAGATGCCGCGGCAAAGATGGCCGCGCCGTCTGAATAAATGAAGATCGGTGCCGCGCACCAGACATGGCAGCGGGGAGCCTTGTGAAGGCTCCCATTACTCCCATGTCCTGGTTTGCCCCACTTGCGTCCGCAGACAGGAAGTGGGGAAACCGCCATCTTGGTACAGTCTAATGCATTGTCTATGCAATGCATTAGACTGTATTGACAATTGCGCCACCTAGTGGTCAAGCACCATAGGTGGACTCAATGTTAAAGTAAAAAAAATATATATATTAAAGTACAAAAAAAAGTATTAAAAGTTCAAATCACCACCATTTTCCCATTTTACAAATAAAAACAATAAAATAATAAAAAAGTTACACATATTTGGTATCACCGCGTCCAAAAAAGTCCGATCTATAAAAATATAACATCATTTATCCCGTACACTGAACACAGTAGAAGAAAAAAAATCCAAATGCCAAAATTGGTCATTTTATGTCACTTAAAAAATGGAATAAAAGTGATCAAAAAAGTCGCATGCATTCCAAACTGCTAGTGATAAAAAGTACACTTCAGCCCGCAAAAAATGCCCCCTCACTGACGTCCGTAGGTGTTAGTGCAACAAAATTATTGGTCGCACAAACTGGCGCCGCAGCGCAAATTTCAAAAATAGAAAAAGTTTGGAATTTTTTTATGGTACCAAAACATAACAGAAACTTTACATGTTTGGTATTGTCGGATGCGTATAAACCTGTAGAATACAGATAGCACATTGTATTGACCGAAGATTGAACGCCGTAAAAGCAAAACACCCGCAAACATGGCGAACTTTGAATTTTTTTGCGGTTTCCCAGTATATTCTATAGTACAGTGAATAACACCATTAGAAAGTACATTTTGTCCTGCAAAATAAAAGCCCTCATATGTCTATGTAGGTGAAAAAAGTTATGGCTGTGGGAAGGCGAGGAGGGAAAAAACGAACGTGTCAACAACAAAAAAAAACGCCGGATCCTTAAAGGGTTAAAGTATTCAAAACAGCATTTAGGAAGTTTATTAACCCATTAGGTGTTTCACAGGAATTAAAGCAAAGTGGAGGTGAAATTTCAAATTTTCACTTTTTTTTGCAGATTTTCAATTTTTATACATTATTACAAGAATACGGTAAATGTGATCAGGGAAATGCAACTTAAATTGATTCCCCCATTCTCCCATTTTCAGAGCTTCCCAAATTTGGCCCTATGTGTTTTTTGGCTCAATCACAAGACCCAGAATAGGAGGAGCACCTACCGGACTCTGGGGTCTCATTTTCATTCCAATTTTATTTAGGCGCCATTTCAGGTTTGCAAACACTCTAAGGTGCTAAAACTTAATAAACTCCCCTAAAAAGACCAGATATTGGAAACTACACCCATTAAGGAATATATCCAGGGGAGTAATGAGCATATAGACCCTCACAAGTTTTTTTAGCGTTGGGCTGTGGAAATGAAAAAAAATATTTTTTTTACAACACTCTGCAATTTTAGCTGAAAATGTTTAAAATTTTTCTGGAATCTTGTAAAAAAAGGACCCCAAATTTTGTTACAAAGATTTCTTCCCAGTTCGGCAATACCCTACATGGGTTTAAACTGCTTTTGGGCCCCATGGCAGGGGTATAAAGGGAGGGGTGTTTTTTTTGGGTTTTGGGAAACCCGATATTGGGGGGGCCACCCCATTTGCAAAACCCCCAAAGTACAAACAGATGAAAACCCTTTCCCGAATCGCCCCATTTTTGGGGAAAAAACACCCCTCCAGGATCTCATCAGGGGTGTACTGTGCATTTTCGACACACAGGTGTTCCATAGTTTTTTTTTTCATTGGGCCATGAAATGCCCGGGAAAGAAACCCGTTCTCCATTGTTTTTTGGGGTTCAGTTTTTTCAGCTTCGCCTTGCAGTGTAATTGACAGGATAACTTTACATGGGGGTCGTACAATTTTCAATGATATAAATTTTTATATAGTTTTTTTATGTTTTTTTATTTTCACAATAAAAAGGTCTATAAAAATTGGTTTTTATGTTGTCCTATTTTTGAACCAAATTTACTTTTTTCTGTGTACGGAGCTGTTATGGCCTGTTTTTTGCGGGGTAAGTTGACGTTTTTATTAGTACATTTTGGGGCATATGACACTTTTATCACTTTTTTTTAAGGTTTTTGTGTGGCATTTTGAACAAAATACAGCAATCCCGGGGTGTTTTTTTATTTTTTACAGCGGTCATGGGGAGTATAAATGAGTCTAATTTTTCAGCAGGGGAACATTTCAGCAAACCCAATTTGTCTATTTTTTATGTTTTTTTTGTTTTACATAATAAAAACCTTTTATTCAAAATGAAAACACGTTTTTTTCATCGCCATAGTCGAAGCCATAATTTTTTATCTTTTTTGACGGGGCTTTGTAGGGGCCTTTTTTTTTTGCAGGATGATTGACTTTGTATTGGATCATTTTTGGGAGGACAAGACTTTTTGATCATTTTTAAATCCGTTTTTTGGAGGCGGGTAAAGAAAATACTGCAGTCCCATAGTGTGTTTTTATTTTTAAAAGCGTTCCCCGTGCAGTAACCCCTTCAAGTTAGATTTACTTTTGCTCACATATTATGGGATACCCAATTTATATAGTTTTTTTATTTAAGCATTTAAAAAAAAAAAAAGTGTTTTATTGTGTAAAAAAATATTTTTGCATCCTATTTTCTGATGCCATAACTTTTTTATTTTTCATATACAAACTGTGTAAAGGTTTTTTTTTTTAAGGATGAAAAGACTTTTAATGACACCACTTTGGGGTTTATATGAGTTTTTTGACACTTTTTTTCCCTTTATGTGCTGCGGGGTGAAAAAAAATCGCAATTCTGTGATGTTCTTTTTTTTACGGGTTCACCCTACGGGGGTTTAAATTTAAAGGAATATTTTTAGGGTGGGGCTTACGCATGGGGCGAACCAAAAAATCGGGGATTTTTTTTTATCTTTTTTGGGGCGATTGGTGTTTGTAAAGGGGAAAAGGGCGGTGTACGTGTATTTTATTTTTTGTGTGTGTGTTTTTACTTTTTTAACTTTTTGTTTACTTTTTTCACAATTTTTCACTTTTCCTGAGAGGGGATTTGTAACAGCAGTATTCAGATTGCTGTTACAATAGTAGACCAGTACACAGCATTGGTCAGTGCAAGCTCACGAAACACACGATGTACTGTGGCGCGTACATAGAGCAGCTTTGTAATGGCCTAAGAAATAATTTTGTATTGTATGAAATTTAAAAGGAATGCAGCCTGTCAACATCAATTTTTTTTTCCATGTGCCACCCACTTACCAAGTCAATGTGTGTAAAATGCCCCAATCCCAGTAAATACGGAAAAGGAAGATTTTGCATGTAAGTCACATTTTTAAGTCCATAATAGGATTTAGTGACCCGGCCTAATCACAGATTTACTGATTTAAAGGGACACTGCCATCAGGAAGAAGCATTTCTGTTAAAACCAAAATTGCTGGAATTAATTTTTTTTTTTAAATTTTTTGGGCAATTTATTTGTATTTCGTCCCATGCAATTACAAATTACATATAAAATATTGTTCTTCTCTAGCTGTTTGGAAGAACTTTTATTTGGTAAGGCAGACTAATCTCACTTTACTTCAGCTACTACTTATCTCTACATAGTCTTAAAAAAAATACTAAGCAATGACATACTTGCTGTATTGTTCTCTCCACAGTGATAGATAAATTATTATACTAGACCATAGCAATGCATGAAAGTAAAATAGGGTGAATTTATTCTGCACTGAGATATGAAATAGGTTTCTTCACACTTATCAGGTAATTGCTGATCCCATCTAGGGTAAATTCACATGGTATACTTTTTGGTGCATACTTTTGCACACTGAAAAATATGTGTGTTTGCCTCATTGAAGCATGTCATTTGAATGAGAAAATGACGTACACTGGCCCGAGGTTGATTTCTGCCTCCTACACTTATGTATTTCTCAGGGGGTAAAAATCGCAAAGAGTCGACATGTCAGTTCTTTTATGGCGCACACGTGACTAAAATAGTCGTCTGCACACCAATGATGATTTTACACTGCACTCACTGAGTGCTGTACATGAACAATGTTTAAAGTGTATTTTGGCATGTACTTTGGTGAAAATTATGTGCCAAAATACATCATGTGAACATACCCTTACATTTCTCAGACCCACTTTGGAACCCACAGTTATCTTGAGAATGAGCCCCTCCAAAATTTTGGCTCATAATGAAGAGCCAGTCGCTTTTGTACATGGCTGTACTCTGAACTCCCATAGAACGGAGTGAAAGTTTTGTGAATTTCCAGTACAGCCATGTGCAAGGGTGTGAGCTCTCTATTATGAGCCAAAACCTAATGGGGCCTTTTCCTGAGATGAGCACGGGTCCCAGTGGTGGGATCCGCACCATTCAGACTTTGATGGCATATCCTAGCAATATGCCATCAGAGTCTTTGGTGGAAATACTTAAAAGGGTATTAGTGTAAAGTAAGCAATTTTCATGTTATGCATTTTATTAAAAACATGTATGCTTTACCTAATACAGTCCTTTTTGCACTTTCAACTTGCTCTGATCTCCATGGTTACCGTCCACCATTGTGTGCAGTGAACTGTTCAAATAGCAGTATCAGGACTGCAGACCTATAGACAAGTGATGCACTGATGTCATCGCAGCGCCACTTTCAATATACAGGTCGGGCAAGGTAAATCATTGCAAAAAAACTTTAATCCAAAAATTCTTTCTGTGTTTGAGAATGGGGTTGTGGTTCTCCCGAAACGTCGCACAGGTGTGTGGTACGTTCCGCCCATTGTTTGATTATCCAAGTCTTACCAAAGGCTCTGGGGAACAGGAAGGAACTAGGCTGAATAGCGGAATGGAAGCTGTAGCATGGACACCTGAGAATATCACTTTTTGTTTTTTTTTTAAATGTAAGAAAGTTAAAAGGATATGCACAGAAAGAATTGTTGGATTAAAGTGTTTTTGTGATGATTTACTGTGCCCAACCTGTATGTTGAAAGTGACTATTTGAAAGAACGGAGAAGGCTCTCTATGGGAAGGTGTGGTTACTCATCTATCTATTAGGGTGGATTTGTTTTTTAAAAATTGAAGCACAACTTGCCTGTACTGCTCTTTAATGAAATCAAGGAATAGCAGGGCCAGCACCACCAAATCGTGTGGTAATGCTGCATTGCTGGCCACCACAGTGGTGGTCGGTAACCAAGGAGACAAGAGAGCAAGTTGAAGGTGCAAAAAGGCCTGTATTAGGTAAAGAATATTGAAAAATGCATTTTGAAAATTGCTTACTTGACAGTAATTTGTCCTTGTAGCAGTACTTGTAATGAGAATACCCATTTAACTTGTCGTAAGTCCTGGTTATGCCGCATTTTTACAGTCTATCACAGTCAACTTATCGCTGTGAAGACATATTTGTTCTGTTGCACTTCATGCAGTGTTTGCCTGTCATTTTATTAAAATCTTACCAAAATATGACATAGCCAAATGTCATAGGCGGGAAGGGATTCCTGCAAATTGATGTATGGGTACGTCATGAAGATTGTGCAGGTTTACAAGCCACAGGATCAGGGCATGGAACTATTTGTATAATACAGCTGCTTCATGCTCTCTACGACTGAAGCTTGCTTCGGTTATGGTGGATTAAAACCTTAAATGCCACAATAAATTACATACCTATATACTCGAGTATAAGCCGAGTTTTTCAGCACAAAAATGTGCTGAAAATCCCCCCTCGGCTTATACTCGAGTCACTGTCAGCGCTCGGGCGCTGCGATGGACCAAGCACCGACAGGACGCTTCAGTTATATGCGACTCCTCATGGAGCGCATATAGCTGAAGGCCGAGTACAGCTGACAGCCTCCGGGCGCTGCGATGGCCCGGGCGCTGTCAGCGATCTCCTCCCCTGTGTGCGACTCCTCTGGAGCGCACATAGGTGAAGAGATACCACTGCGGCGCAGAGAGCGAGAGCGCCTGCGCCGCAGTGGACTCCGGGCGGCCGCGGCCGTCCGAAGTTTCCGGCACAGGCGGGTGTGTCATCACGCTGCGGTGCGCCCTGATGACATCACCCGCCTGTGCCGTGAAGACAGCGCGGGAGGCCGGACAGCGAGGAGCCAGGTAAGTGGGTTTTTTTTGTTTTAAAACCTATACCTGCCTATACCCTGCCTACAGCCTACCTATAGGACCTATATCCTGCCTACAGCCTACCTATAGGACCTATACCTGCCTATCCCCTGCCTACAGCCTACCTATAGGACCTATTCCCCTGCCAAAACCCCTACCTAAGGACCATCCTCCCCAAAAAGCCTATAGAGGACCTATACTGCCTTTAGGCCTCCCTAGGGGGGCCTATCCGGCTTAACATCTATACCATGCCTATAGCCTGGGGTCCCCTATCCCGGGCCTATAAACGCCCTTCCCTCTAAAACCTGCCTAGGGGGACAAAGCCTATAACACCTATACCAGCCTAAAACCCTTTGTTTTGGGGGGACATAAAGCTGCTATATTGCTATGGGGGACTTTAAAACTGCTTAACCAGCCTTACCTGCCTATGGGGGACATTAACCCTATGTAATTTTATTGGTATCTATTTTTTTTTTAAATTTTTCCCCGTACCTGCATTTTTCCCCCGGCTTTACTGATCAAAAAAGCTTTCCGGGTTTTGGCAAATTTGGTCCTCGGTTTCCCGGGGGTTTTCTTATATTTAAAATTAAAATATTTATTATTAGCATCTTTTCCCCTTTTTTTTGTCTAGAAAATAAAACCCGCCCAAAACCCTGGACAAAAATTTTACTCATTTCTGCTCGGTTTTCATTGCTTCAATTTTAAATTTTCTTCTGGGAAATACAAAAATTAAGACCCCTGGTGGGGGGTGGCGGCTTTCTATTAAAGTCTATGGGGAGCGTTTCAGTTTTCAGACGGTTTTTAAAACCGCAAACCGACTAAAAACCCATGCTGCGTGGACAAGGCCTCAGATCCCTGAGTCAAATCCTCAAGGGGACAAGTAAAATAGAAAAAAGTAGAAAAAAAAGAGTAAAAAAACAAATAAAAAGTATAATCCCCTTTTTTTTTTTTTTCCCCCCCTTTCAAACGCTTTCCCCATGAAGATCAAAAATATGAAAAGGACATGTATTTAGTATAGCCACATGTGTAACAACCTAGCCAATAAATCTGCCACTTTTGTAAAATTTGGTGTGAACCTATAAATTTGTTAATCCTTAAAGGGGGTTTGGGTTTGCTACAATAGGGGGTTTTAATTAAAAAATCTTTAAAAAACAAGGCTTTGGGAATTTATGTTCATTACAAAAGTCCTAAGTTTTGATTATCCTGGAGTAGGGGTGCATCAGTCCTAAAAACACTATAGCCACCCCACCTGTTGAATTTTCTCTCACTGGCTGTCAGTGCTGGTGATATCACTTTTTTAAGGTTTACACAAGCCCCCTCCCCACAGTTTGAGGCCAAATTTTATGTTCGTAGGGGGGGGGAGAAGGGGGGGGGGGGAGGGCTTCTTTTGTTGTGTAGCTGTGCGCCTGGTTTTCCTGTGTTGCCCGTCTTACACAGATTTGGGAGAGCAGAGTGAAGCTGATTGTGGTCATGGGTGTCAGCAAAATGAATTTTTATATAATCATGATGTGTCTGGTCTGTGGACTTTGACTATACAAATGGAACAACAGGGGGGATTGAACGGTTCATATCCCTCCGTCTGCTGTTTTTTGTGCCCGCCCTTTTTTAAGTAACTACTTCCACTCCCGGCCTGTGGGAGGACAGCACGAACTGTTTGTTTGTTTTTGTTTGAGAGTCGGGGAGTTTTTGTATGTAAGCGGGGGTTTTTGGAAAAACATTAAACCCCCCCCTCTTTGCTTTTATTTTCACAGTTCACAGCCTCCCACACATAGTCAGCCCCCTTTCCCCTGAGGGGAGAGGAGGAAGAGCTCAGCCACAACACCCGCACAGTGCAGGATCCAGAGTGACAGCGGAAAGGCCCTGGCAGGCACACAGGGTTAACTCTGGGAAACCCCTCCCCCCCCCCCCCCTGCTGTATAAAAGTTCTGCAGTTGGGGAGGAAAAGGGCTGTCTGTGTGGGAGGTGGGGGGGAAAGGGGCAGGAGAAGAGGAAGCAAAAAAGTTTGCCCTAATTTAAAAAAATTCTAGGTGCCAAACACAAGGTAGGCTGAAAGCCTGTGGGAGAAAAACTCCTTTAGGGGAAATTTCCCAAATGGGGCTTTTTAGGGGTGTTTTTAAATGTTAGCCCACAGGGTGTCGCATATGGAAATTCCCCGCCTAAAAAATATTTAAAAAAAAATTTAAACCCAAAAACCAAATAGAATGCTGCTGGGGGGTACCGCTGCTATATAATTTAAAAGCAGGGCGCCACCGGCCGTTCAGAACGTGCAGGGCCCCCAGAAATTCCCAATTGCTGGGGGGAGCTTTCGCATCTTGGTTCTGCGGCTGTTTCCCATCATTTTTCCTCCTTTTGGGGAAAATAAAAAGGAAACTCTGACCCTTTTTCCTCTGCGGAGGAATGGGAGGCAGGGCAGAAAAGGGAATTGTTGCTGGGGTTTTTCTCTTCCCTCCGGGGGAAAGGGGGAGGACATAGGCCAAAAAAGGGTGGGTTTGCCCCTGTGGCCCCGAGACAAAACCCAGGGGGCAAGAGACAAGTTTCCCTCAGCTCCCTGTCTCCTGCCCCCTGTGGTCTGTCTCCATGACCACAGGGGACAAGAGTTTCTCCTTGTCTCCCCCCCCCTAATGGTTTATGGGAGCTGAAGGGGTGGATAAGGCCCAAAAGGGGCAGACTTGGCATTCCTATGGCAATAGCCTGCTAGCTCCTGAAAGCTGGGGACATCCACCCCCCAAGGGGGCACCCAGTTTTCCCTTTCATGCAAAGCTGGATGTTGCCTGTAGGTGATGGTTGCCGAACCATGGATTAACCTTGGATGTTGAATAGGGCATCAGCCCTACATGTGAGTGTATAATGTTTTTTATGTTTACAGGTTCCCATTTGGACTACTTCGGATTCGGTGGATTACGTCAGACCAACCTTGGATCTATTTTTTTCAAATAGAAAGTTAGAGGGCTGGTATCGGGGAGTGTTTATTTAAATTAAAGTTTTTTTGTGCAGGTTTTGGGTGTGTGGTTTTTTTTCATACAATTCCAGTGATAGTAGTGGAGGTGTCTGACAGACGACTCTTCATTACTATGCCCGGAAACTTGAGTGTCAGCCAACGGTGTGGGCTGTTTGCCAAAGCTGACCCTAACCACGTGGTTACTACTACCCCAGTCTAACCCAACGCGAGACCCAGGGAGTACTGGAGAAGGCAAGTAACCGTCAACACGAAGAAGCGTGACCCTGTACAAGTGACAGGTCCCACTTCTGAGGAGCAGCTGCCCTGGGGCCCTTGGTTTTTTTCTAGATTGGAAGCTTAACCAGTGAGTTGATCGTCCCTTCCCATTCTGACAAGTATCAAGGCTGCCCGCTGCATCAAGTTTTACCTTGGCTGTTTATAGAAAATAAGGGGGACCCCTTGTCATTTTTTTCTGAAAATGTATTTATTTAATGAGAATCTAAACATGGGCATCCACTGTAATGATTACAATAGTTGCCCATTTTAGGTGTGGGGTCCCTCCCATTTTCCATAACTAGCCAAGGTAAATTCGACAGCTGCAGCCTGATGCTATTCAAAACAGATAGTCCCATTGAATTCTGATCTCTTTCGAGTTCTAAAAATACTAATCTCACCTGCTACCCAGAAGGACGCGGACCAACTCATATGCGAATGAGCGCTTTTCTGATGGGTTTACCCCAGCTCTTTTCAGTACCCATGGTGTGATTGGGTACTGGATAAAGACTGACACGGAGTAGGCGGGGGTTCACACTGGCTTATTCAAGCCGTAATTGCGGGATGGATTTCGCCCGAAATTATGGCTTGAGTAAGGGGCAGGGCGGGGGAGCTATAGACATGCATTATCCACGGCGTGAATCCTGCCAGGATAATGTACATGGTCACTGCAGGTTTCTCCCCCCCCGGACGTATTCGCCGAGCGGGGGAGGAGAAGACGGGAATCGCATAGTCTCTATGAGAAATGTGGATTACCTGTAAATGAGCTGGGGACGTGAGCGATTCCAGCCCGTATTTCAGCGCAGTAAAGGCGCGCAAAAATCGGCTGGAATCTGTTCCCGAAATAAGCCGTGTGAACGGCCCTTTAAGTGTTGAGCCTTTGTGCGGGTGACAAAAACACACTGTTGCTGACACCAAGCCCAAGCGATGTAATTGAAAGGTATTGTACAGTATACACCTTCCATTACTATCATGGAATTAAATAAAAAAAAAAGAAAACAAATTGAGCACCCAAAAACATTTATTTAAATAACACTCCTTGACCTCAGCCCTGCTTTCACAATATTTTTATATAAAGAAATAAACCCGATGTTGATACCCAACATAAGTCCCAAAAATGGGAAAACCTGTATACAAAAACATAAAAAAGATTAAAAAAATAGAGACAGTACTGAACGCCAACGCCTGCATTACCCTAAAGATCAGAACCTGAGACTTGATCTTCTGGAGGGTGCAGGGGTCAAGAGTTCCACCTGCAGAATATGAATCTGGGGGTACAGATGCACGAGCTTGCAGACAATCTCCAGGGTGAGAATGGTCCTGACAGCCTCCCCAATGAGATTTGATACATCTTTATAAGACTCTGATACGCCCAACTCCCACCACTATTGTGGAGTTATGTCATCCTAGTGCCAACACAAAATACAACCCAACGCCTATCACTCCCCCGCCACCTCCATCTATAACTTCCTCCACCTAGTACCCTAAAAAAAAAAGGGTGGGGGGGGGGGGGACATAGTCCTACCTCACCTCCACCAAATCACCCCATAACTGCCCCACCTGCACTATCATCCCATAACCACCCCACCTATCCTCCATGTTGAGGAGTTTGTACAGAGGTTAGCCACAGTAGGGAAAAATAGAATTGTACAGATTTTGTGCGTGGTAAATATTTCAGTGACGCGTTGACGCCGAGAGAAAACCATCAGGTATGTCTGAGCCTGGAGAGGATAGAGAAGCTTCAGATCTCCCTGACAATCGCTTTCAAAAGTTGGCAAGTATGCGGTAGACATATGTTCAACGACGCTCAACGGCATAATTGCGTGAGTGCGTACAGTATATGCCACAATTACAACGCGTTTGTTACACAACTGTTAAAGAGAACATAAAACGTTTTGCAAGCACAATTTTCTTTCTATGCTCATATACTTGTTATTTATCACTCCGTTTCAGGATGCTTAGCAGTACCCACTGAGAAATACAATTGTAAAATCATTGTAGTCTGATCGACGACGATGATTTTTCATAGCCACGTCAGTTAATGCAGTACTTGTACAAATATTTTACCCACGATGTCTATTTGCGTGCATCAACTGGCGGCTCCATATACGCTTCAAAATACAGTCCGCAAATACACTGAACTGAAACACAATCTACACCCAATAGGAATATTTCACATGATTATATGCGAGGTATATACGACGCTGCTTGTATGGGCCGCTGTGTGCCCGCAGCTTCAGAGGGACACGCTGGTCAGTGCGTATCTTTGAAGCGCTTGCACTGACTGTCATTCATCCCGGCGTGTAATTGCCGGGAACAACTGACATGTAAGGCTATGTCTCCACTGCACACATCTTCAGTCGTGTTTTGTTTCTAAAACTACTGAAAAAACGACTAAAAACAGGTCCCACAGACTTTAAGGCTAGGTCTCCACGGCATTGGACAAATAACTCATTGAAACTACAGTAAATCCTAAAACCATTCATATAACTGTTTTTTTTCGTCCAGTGCATGTCAAAAACAGCTTGAAAAATTACCGTTTTTGGTGCATTTTTTTTGCAGAAATGCACAGCATTATGATTGCTGTGGTTTTCTGCCAAAAAAACTGTCAAAAAACGTCCGGCTCTTTACATAGACTCCAATAGTAAACTTTTTGCTCTGTAGTTTTTTTGCATTGTTTCAAAAAACAACTAGCAGCAAAAACGGGCAGAAAAAAACATTTGTGGAGATTGCAGAACTGCAAATTGCGGGCAGAACCGTCCCTCAAAACCACGTACAAGATGTCAAAATACAGTCCGGATTCTTTAACCTCTTAACCCACCTGGACGTATTGGAACGTCCTGGTGGCTTTTTCTTTAGGAGTAAGGAGTTGTTGTAACAAGACTCACAGCGCGATCGGGTGACTCATTTTAATAAAAAAAAAAAGTATTAAAAGTATCCAAATCACCCTCACTTTCGCCATGAATCAAACAAATAAAAAAAAAAACACAAGAAAAAAGTCTGATCTATAAAAATATAACATCCCGGATGCTGAACACCGCAAACACACGCGCTGTAACGAGTGGCGCCGCGCTCCGGCCAAGGGCCCCGCAGGTGCACCCAGTGCGCCCTCTCCAGGTCCCTGCCCGGGACGGGTTAGCCCGCTACGGCCGCGGGATGGGCTGCGGGTGAGCACCGATCTAACTACTTCACCAACACCACCGCGTTCCTGCTACCCGTCCACATCTCTGACTGGCCGGCCGAGGCGCACGCACTACACCGTTCACTAGGGCGCGAGCGCGACAGCATTGCTTTCATTCAGAGTAAGCGTTTATAGGAGGCCAGCGCACCGGGAATTGGCTAATTGCCGGGCGCTGCCCCTATATTTTGGTTAGGTCCACAGGTACGTACATTGCTGGATCCTAATGTTAGCCCCTCCGTCCCTTAGAAAAAGCGTGTTCTTTAAGTGTGTTTTTGCCTTGCCTGCGTACCCAACCTCTTGCTTACTTTCTCTCGGACCTCCGAAACCTTGCCGCCTGACCCTCGGAACTTCCTGCCTGCGCCCACGACTAATGGTTCTCGCCTCTCGAGATTCTGTACCTCGCTGCACCTCGGACACGGCGCCGACCCGCAATCAGCACGCCACATCAGGTAGCTCAACCTGGTAAGATCCCAGCCCGTAGCAGTCCATCCCGGCTTTGGCGGCGAGCTATGGTGAAAACTGGGACTCATCTACTTAGAGACTAACCGCTCACCTGGGCGTGCTTACACCCACGCGCTTGCGTAGGATCCCGCTGGAATCCAACTATCCCGGCCGTTACACAGAGACCAAGAATTAAACATTTTTTCCACAATTTGGCCCCCACTTGGAAATTTTTCAGGCGGTTTCCCAGTATATATCTTATAGGACTAATATGATAAACATCATTAGTACATACATCTGTCCTGCCAAAATAAAAGAGCCCTCATGTGTCTAATGTAGGTGGAAAAATAAAAAATTATCTGACTTTTCTGGAAGACGAGGGAGGAGAAAAATGAATCTAAACTTTTTTATCTTTGGAGGCTCTTTTAAAACTGGGTTAATCAGAAATCAGGAGCAGTACTCTGCTTTACTGCCCAGTGGCGAAGCACCAATAAGGGCACATGAATGAACTTTAGCCTTCAGATGCACTCTTTTTTATGCGCATTACAAAATAGGTTAGAATGTGCCATGTATCTATTAAAAACTGTTCTACCTGCGGGTCATAAATCATTCGATTGCAAAAGCAATAACATTCTAGGCTCAGGTAGAAACCACTAGAAAGTCGGTTTACCCTATTCCAGCAATTAATGCCGCCTGGATTTGCAGTCCTGAAGCTAAGAATATATAATCTATCCTATGGTTCTAGTGCACCCTGCCTCCCGCACGCCCTCCGATCCCAGGCGCATTACAAAGTGCCGCGGCCGCTCTGTGATGCGCCTGATATTGGAGTGCGGGAGTTTTAAAAATATAGCGCTAGATCTCGGGCTGAAAAGACGCCAGACTTCTGGTGCAGTCCTGTTCAATATTAAAGACCATTTTATCTGAAGGTTGTCAGGTGGCGTTCTCTGAGAAACTCCACTGTCGCCCAACTATGTGGTAATGTCTTTCCCAAATAATGGTGTTGCTACGTATCCCAGAAGGCGATCTTGGCGCGCTACATTTTAAGCCAATGTTCACACAATTATTTTGAGGACAGAATCAGCCCGTATTTCGACGACGTTACTACCGTGAAATACGGGTGAAACATAAGCGCCCAAGCATTACAAGTAATCACAGTTCTCATAGAACTATGGATTCTGTCCCATCTCACCCCCGCTCCAGCGAAATAACGGCTAGCGGGGAGAAAGTCGACATTCATCTATATCACTCCCCACCGGCGAACGACGACATATGCGCCCATGGATAATGAATGACTAAGAGGCCTCGGACGGAGCTGACCGGCCCCCGATCGGCGGAGCACCGAACCGGAATCAACTAGCGGGCGCCAGATACTCCCCGCAACCTTACGCCGTGAATAAGCCGTATCGACACTTAGCCTATAGAGGATTCACATAAACGGGTGGCTCAAGTCCCACATTGTCAGGGTGTGCAAATTTTTGTCGAAACTGAGGTAAAACTACTTTTTCAATAATCTCAGGCGGCAACCAAAGTTCTTCCAAAATCACGACATACATTAAACTGCAAATTCCACACCAATCCTAAATTATATTTGGCCATGTGTACTTGTATGTAAATTGCAGTAATGAGCAACCACTATCAAGAAGGTTCCAAACACGCATTTTGGAACATTTGAATGACATCACAAATGCTTCCATTTACAACTAGATACACATCTCAATCCTAATCACTTTACACGCAAAAGCGTACATCAGAGTCTTGAGAATCTATGGGCAAAGTAGACGGAACGTTAAACCATTCATACTAAGTTAGAGACATTGATCGGATATTGCATGACAAGGGAGGCTTTTTGGATACCTACTTTGGACACATCTGTGCTCAATGGGCTTAAACTCAAACGAGAGTTAATGTTTCATTGTTAACCCCTTAAGGACCCAGCCAGTTTTGACCTTCCTGACACAGCCCTATTTTTTGAAACATCTACATGTAGTCCATTTATGGATAATAACTTTTGCGACACTTTTACCTATACCATGTGAATCAGTAGAATTGTTCCTCGTTGACACATTGTTCTTTAAAGTAAGTAAGTAAATTTTAACCATGCACAATCCTTGTTTGTTTCTGTGAAAAAATATCAAAATTCATTGAAAATTTGGACAAAATTAGTGAGATTTTTGGACAAGGTGCAAACTCTTTCTGCGTGCAAGACAGCATAATCTTATTCCCCACAAAATACGTTTTTTATAACTCAGCATCTACCATAAGTCCACTAAGGTATGGAGCAATCATTTTTTAAATGTCTTACTTACTTTTTTTTTATCTTATTCATTTTACCGAACATTAGAGTGGCTCCATATACATATTAGGTCACAGTAATTCTTCCTCCACATTATCAGCAAATATGAGCGCGCATATACACATTTATTTAAGGACCCACTCCATTTCTCACTTTACGTGGCGATGAGGGCCTGCATGTTAGATACCCCAATAAGTGACACCATCTGAGAACAACTAGACCCTTGAAACATCTTACAACACTATTTAGGAAGTTTCGATAACACCTTTAGATATTTCACAGAAATTAAAGCAAAGTGGAGGTGACAATTCAAAATTTCACTTTTATTTTTGCACGATTTCCTCAATATTTAACTCCATTATTCACAGGAATACGGTAAATGCGTGACTATAGGTAAATGACAACTTATTATCAATTCCCCAGGTCTGCCGATTTTATAGAGATATCCCATATCGTGGGCCCTAGTGCATTATCTTGGCCTCACCCATAAGCCCCAGAATAGGAGGCGCACCTACAATACCTCCTGGGGGCTCCTTTTCACTACGAATTTTGATTTAGGCGCCATTTCAGGATTGTGGGGACAACCCTAAGGTGCTAAAACGTAATAAACACACCCAAAATAGACCCCATATTGAGGAAACTACACCCCCTCTAAGGAATATATCGCAGCGGTATGCATTGACGTAGCATATAGACCCCCACAGTGGATTCACAAATTTTTTTTAGCATAAGGCTGTGAAAATTAAAACATTTATTTTTCTTCCCAATAATCTGCAATTTTAGCGTTAAAATGTCTTTCTAAATTACAGAGGAAATCCCTGGAAAAAAGAACCCTAAAAAACTATTGTTAAGCAATTTCTTTCCCAGTACGGCCAATACCCTACATGTTTGGGTGTAAACTGCTTGATTTGGGCGCATGGCAGGCGTTATAAGGAGGGAAGCGCGCATATTTGCTTTTCTGAAGGAGAACCAGATTTTGGATGGGGCCATGTCGCAATTTTGCAAAGCGCCCCCAAAGAGCAGTAAAGGAAGCTGAAACCTTCGCAGAACAGATCGCACCCGAATTTTGCGGATTCAACCCCCAACAGTATACATCATCTAGGGACAACTATTCTGCATTTAGGCCACACAGGTGTTCCATAGTTTCTTTTTCTTTCTTACAAGGCATTGAGGCAATGAAACATGGGGGGAAAAGCACAGTTTCGGTCATTGTTTTTGAGTTCAATTTTACAGCCTTCCGCCGTGCAGTTAAATGATTTGATAAGCTTTACTATGGGGGATCTGTAACAATTACAATGATAAAGATTTTATTATAGTTTTTTTTACTGTTGATTACTTTTACACACAGTACAGCGACATCACGTCATAAAAATATTGCTTTTTAATAGATTGTCCCTATTCTGACAGACCCCATAAACTTTCTTTATTATTTGCCTGAGTGAGCAAGACTGATGTTCATACCGGCTTAGTTTTTTGCCGGAGGATGCGTCTGAAGTTTTTACATTGGTACCAATCCATTGGTGAGCATATGATGCTCATAGTGTCCACTTTCTTTTATTAAGGTTATCTTGTAGATGTTCATGCGAACCATAATACAGCCAATCATGGGCGAGTTATTTTTATTTTTTAACTTTTCTTTTAATATGCCGGTCTCTGTACGGTATCATATCACATCGCGGTAGCCTTTACTACAGCCCGCGCCGCAATCCTAACGATTCTAACACCGATACCCAAGTTGTATATTTTTTCTTAATGCGTTTATTTAACTGAGCTTTATAAAATAAGAAAACACTTTAATTCAACCAGGAAAATACCCGTCTTTTTTTGCATATCTGCCCACACTAACATAGTCTGAGAGCCATAACTTTTTAAATTTTCTACCTGTGCCGCTTTGGAGCTGTTGTACTAGGGACTTGGTTTATTTGCGTAGATGCACTTTGACGTTATTCATTAGTATCATTTTAGGGGCTGACAAGGCTATTTTTGATCGCTTTTTAAAATTCATTTCTTTTGGAGCGGAGCCAGGGTGAAGAAAATACTCCAATCCTAGATAGTGTTTTTTAATTCTTTAAAATATAACAGGAGCACAACCGTCAGGAAGATACCGTGCATCAAGTATTAGCTCTTCTACTCTTTGGGTCCGCTCTACGATCTTATGCGGCGATAACCCTATATATAGAGTTTTTTAATGCGTTAGACGCACTTTAAAAAAAAAAAAGAAACGTCTGTTTTATAGTGTGTTAAACATCAATTTATATGCATCGCTATCATTTTCTCAGCAGAGCAATACACTTTTTACATTTTCCGCGATATACAGTAGCTGCCTAATCAGGACCTCTCTTTCATTATGTGCGGTATGACACTTGCGATCGTCATTAATATGGTAGCAGCTTTACTACATTCGCGAGCTTTCTCGGATTTTTCGAGCGCGCGAGCGATCCACATTTTCTTATTCCATTTTATGATCTGCTGTCGAGGATGACAACTACATCTTAATTCTGCTGATTGTTTTTTTAATGTTTTTTATTTTCTTTATTACAGAGTCGATCAACCCGTAACCGGGTTAACTACATGCACAGAAATATAGGCTAGGGTCGCTTACCACGCGGCGATACCCAAAATAGGGTAACATTCTTCTTTATTTCTCTGATCTTCTTTCTTGGCGGGCAATTGGCGTTTGTAAAAGGGGAAAACAGGGCAGAGCCGTAAACGCGTAAGTTTTTATTTTATCTCTTTTCGTCTGCTTTGTGTTTTCTAACTTCTGTTTATTTCATTCATCAACTTTATTTTACTTTCTTCTTATTCACCTTTTTCCCAACCCACATTTTTATTTTAACATTTTCCCCCATAGGGCGGATTTTGAATGAGAGATCTATATCTATGCGCGTTTGCGGCGAAGTTTCTTACGCTAGCTACAAAGAAAACTGTCTTTAAGCACTTAATTACTTCGGTCTCCTCTATGCTCTATCAGCAATATTAAATGTAGACAATGGATCTCATCCGTCTATGGACTAATACTCTTGTTCTATGTATTAATTTTAAGTTATGCCTTACTCTGGTCCCTCCATATACAGTAACGGAACCTGCGCGTCTACTTTTGATTTTAGCTATCCAGTATCTTCAGCGTACTACAATCTCTGATGCGCATGTTCATCTGGTTATAATGCGCTATCTACACACCCAGATACTTACCTAACAGTCTTTAATGCGACATGCCAATGACTCCTACGTCGTCCACTTTCCATGTGGAGGTCTTCTCTGCGAGCTTTCTCTCTCCAGAGACAACATGTATACTCCATGTGAAATGGCGAGGAGACTGGGCAATGCGAGCACATTCAGGCGTGTCAAATGTACTCTTCTACTCATATACACTATAGGCAACTCCATTGTTACCTTGCGGTTTTTACTGCTATGATAGTAAGGGCGTTGCATCTTGCCCTGAAACGCGTCAGCCTTTGGCGATCATGGTCTTGAGAGACATGTGCACCAACCGAGTGGGAGGTGGTTGGCCGTGATTTTTTATGTGAATTATATAAAAGTCATTAAGTTTTAGCTTGGAAATTTGGACTCGCTGGATCAAACTTTTTTTTTCCTCTGGGACTTATTGTCAAACGTCTTGCTCTGGATGGGATTCGTGCGGATCCATCCCATTTCTGCTGGATAATTGTGGGTGAGCTGAGTTTTTTCTTTTTGTATGCAGTCCTGTTCATACATGTCACCCTTAAAGTCTGTGGGACCAGTTTTAAGTCATTTTTTCAGCAGTTTTAGAAAACGAAAAACGACTGAAAATGTGTGCAGAGGAGACATAGTCTAAGGATATGTTCACACGGCGTTTTGAATACATTTTTTGGATCGAAAAACGCTTTCAAAAGCGCTGCGTAAAAAAACGCATTGAACATGCTCCCAAAGTGTGCTGCGTGTTGGATGCAAATTTTGCTGCAGCAGAAACAACACTGAACCACTATAGTTTTACAATAAGGGTGAGTCTCTGTGTCCTTTCAGACCAAGAATTGACATGTCAATTCTTTGCAACTGGAACCTAAACATGGACGCATTGTAAATCAGCATCGAGCACCTGTCTGAACGCCATGGCATGTTTTTACATTGAAATTAATTTTAAATCACACTGCACAATTGTTAGATGCGTGTTGGGGTCTGTTTTGGGTCTGAAACACAGATCCAAGCATGCATTTAAGAAACGCTGCAAAAACAAGCAGAACAAAAAGTTTTATGGAGACTACAACACGTTTTTTTTTCTGCCCGTTTTTTGCTGCTATTCATTTTGAAAAAATGACAGAGCGGTGCCCAAAATTTACTATTGGAGTAGTGCCGGACATTTTTTGGTGCTTTTTTTTTTTTTTTTTTGCAGAAATCCACAGCAATTTTAATGCTTTTAATTTATGCCAAAAAAAAGCAAAACCAAGGTGCTAATAAATTTTTCACTATTTGACATGCGACTGGACAAAAAAACTCAGTTATTATGAACGGTTTTTAGGAAATCTGAGTTTTAGGTGAGTTTTCTAGTCCAGTGCTGTGTATTCGTCCTGAGTTCTTGCATATGTATGCTGGGGAGAGACAGGTATCAAGCTTCATGAAAAGCTATGAATTACTGTAATGTCAGACCGTATTTTGGGCGTATTGAAGTGTAATAAGGGCTCATCGCCACGCAAAGGTTTTCAGTTGGTTTTACACACGGTTTTCGCTGTAAAACGACTGTCAATCTTTCACATTGCTATTAATAGAAAATCCATGCAGCAGTCCACATTACACGGATTTTCCACTGGAAGGTTTTTCACACTGCTGGCGCTCCTAAAAACTTGGAACATGTTCATTCTTTTACCCGGTTTTGGGGCAGAACATGAACATGTGGGTGCGAAGGAGGATGGCTTGAATCTATAAATAAAAGTCGTCCCTCTATGTGACAAAAAATGACAAAATACCAGTCATAATATCTGACCGGTATTTGGTCATTCCGGTGAACGCACCCCCTAACCGCGTTGAAGTAGTACGGACTGTTTCTGTCGTGTGAACACCACTCTCACTTGTATTGTGTGGTGGATGGAACGATCCAATCCCAGGTTTAGAAACAATATGGAAGGGGCAACCTGTTTCTCAGCTGTTTTTAAAGGGTTTTTTCATACACTGATTCACTAACTCCTTTTTTTCTTTGGGTTTTATTTTTAATTTGGGGGGTTTTCTAGCTTCTCTAGGTCATAGAATCAGGTCGTAGCTATAGCAACGGCTGGCAGCCATCATGAGAGATTTTAACTCTGTAATATAGCGATAGGAGCGATGCAGCCCATCAAAAGGGGTATCTAGGAAAAGGTAGGACACGTTAATGGCACATTTGCAAAATGATTGTTTTTGCAAATCTTTAACATAAAAAGCAATCCTTGTAGTGAGACAACCCCTTTAAAGTAGTCTCAGCAAGGAGAGTGGACCATGAACTGAGAACAATGATTCCTACAGAGGTGTATGGGGCAACAAACGAAATTCCAGCCCCCGCAAAAAAGTTTTCTATAAAAAAAAAAAAAAAATGATTTAAACGGGCTCAAAACTGACGGGGAAACGCTGCACCAAAGGGAACAGGCTGCGGAGAGGCAGCAGTGCCGGAAGCGACAGTGCCCGTACGAGGGGCCCGCGCCAGCACAACGTGGGGGCCGCCCGCCCCCTGTGGTGGAGTTCCCCCCGCCTTTTCAGTGGGGGCCCGAAGTAGCAGGGAGTGCGCGGAAAATTTAAGAAGGTACCGACGTGGGGGGTGCTGGAGGGACCCCCTGGGTTTTGTTGCCCCATGCCACCCCTTTTGGGCACTCTGTGTTCTGCCGACTTCAAAGGCGGGGCTATTGCCTCATATGTCTCTGGTATCCGTGTTAGGATCTGATGTCTGACAGAGGGAGCGCAGGGGGCTGTGCTTTTTATTTCAAATTTTTTACTGACGTTTTTTCTTAGTGATGCAGCGAGAACAAAAAAT
>JAODAL010016540.1:75000-80362 GCA_025379985.1 Phyllomedusa bahiana | reverse complement strand
GCTTTAAAACTGGACATTTTTTAGATTCATATGCCCTGATAAGCCCTGTGAAAGAAGGTGCGAAACGCGTTAGGTTTTTAAGTTTGTTTTAATCAAGCGAAGGATAAACCCTTTGCTTTTTTAGACAATAAACAGCTTTCCTTCGCCAAAACCTCTGGTGTCCTTGATTCCACATGCGCCGGGATCCGCCATTTTGTCTATAGTTGTATCCGTTTCAGAGGAACTCCGCCACTGAAGGAAGCGCAGCTGCCGTGATAAAGGGCTATGGTGCAAAAAAGCCCTGTAGGAGCCTATGAGCGTTGTGCCTCTATAATATATGCACAACCCTACTCAGTGAGTGAATTTTCTACTCCCACCCCTTATATTGTTTTAACATATTTCCCGATTGTGCACCCCCTTTTTCTCCTTTTTTCTTTTCTACAGAAATTTTAATGCATATATATAACAAAAAAACACAATCATCTCCTATTAAAGTAATAGAAATATAAACAGGAGAACCCCCTTAATGGCTACAAAACCATCACACTTCAGCAATAGTCAGACCCATAAGCTCCATCAACTGTATCCTAGTGAATACGAATGGTAATTGACTGGAAAATCTGCTTACTAGCTGGAAATTTAACTTGGCCAACTATTTCTTCCTGAGGTTTATAAAGATGATATAGTGCAATTTAGACAGCCTGCTTTGTTGACAGGCAGCTATTGGAAGGTAGGAATATTAGGCACATTTTAAGGTTCATAATGAGATTAATATATTCATCAAAAAGGTGACCATTAAACAATGGTCAAAATCTGATTAAATACTATCCAGAAATATATCAATACAATTCAACTCCTATCACAGCATCGACATAAGTTTATCAAGTGCTAGTCATGTCAATCCCTTCTGATTTGTTGGGGTTTGGCAAGGCTAAATGTTATATAAAATATCAAATTTTATTAAAGAACATGTTATGATCCTGCATTAAAAATGGAATATTGGAAAAATGTCTGTAAAGGAAAAATAAGTCTCAAAATGATTATGCACCATTTAACATCATTTAGTTTATTTCCATTTAAGTATATCAAGTTCAGATTCTATGTTAAAATTAGGACATTTACTTTAATGACAGTAAACAGAAGGTTAGTACATATTTAGTGCTATTTTTGAGTTGGGCTCGGCTCTTTTCAATATAACTGCAGATTATAGTAATTATGATTATTATTAATAATAATAATAATAATAATAATAATAACAGAAAAAAATGTGTGTCATCTCAAGAATGTATATGGTTTGGAAGGCTCCTAGTTATTTCCATTTACATATCATAGCTAAAGGTATTCTAGGCACATTCTAAGAATGACTTTAAAAGAACAGAAAGACTTGTTAGCATGTTTATAACCTGAGGGTTACTCAAATGACGACCTTGATATTGTAAAAATATGCAGTGCATGATCTCAAGAAACAGGGCATTATGGTTCTCTTAATAGAGTTATAATATACAGATGCCATTTACTTTCAGGAAACAGCAGTTGTGATGCGCTTTAAAACAAAACAAAAACAACAACAAAAAAAACATGATCATCAATTTCTTAGGATTCATTAAAGTCCAGAGTATTTCAGAGGGATATTTACAGCTCTGAAATAAGGACAAGCATATAAATTACTTAGAGAAAGGAAAAACTTCAGAATTTTCTGCAGAATTTTAGCTTGCACAATGACATTTACTTTTATTTCCCATACCAAAGAGTTGGATCACAGAATTAAATTCATGCAAATGTATCCAGCTTTTAAGAATAGGTAAACCTCAAATATCCTGTTACCACTGGCGTAAATAGAATATATAGGGCCCCATAGCAAAATAAGATTGGCCCCACCACCTTATGACAAACTACAATAGCAGCATAAGTAGCAATAATTAAGGAGTAAATAATACCATCATGTATTAGAAAAGCCACATAGTAGTGCTGGAGAGCAGAAAGCCAACAACTTTTTTCCCCCTACAAAAAGGTACAATGCTCGTGTACCTGAGTGGACCTCCTTACCTTCAGACCCCATAGCAGTGCTATGGCAAAGTTACACTCATGCCTCTTACCTACCATTAGGGCTTATGTAAACAGACACAGAGCCTATACAGCTCAATGCAATTAGGGAAACATACCTTCGCACACACATAAGTTCCAAGGCGAATGCCACAATTTCCCTTTATGTCGAAGTTATATTACCTTACAGTTAAAATCTTTTGCGACATGGAAGCCCTAATAAAATAATAAAACTGCCATAATAAAACTGCATGAGTCTTACACTATCACTTACTTTATATTTAGGAGTAACTGCAAAATGTTATTCATAGTGCTGGTACCATAATGATACCATCAATTCAAATGGACCAGAGTGATCTTTGGGGCCCTCTCAGGTATTAGGGCTTGGATGCAAGCAAAATACTTCTGCCCCATATGATCATGTTGTGGCATACTTTTCTCAGAATGACTGAGATACTGTACACTATATATAATTTATGCATGTTTCTAGATAATGCCATATATGTTGTGCCCTAATGTAAAAATGACAATGGATCTGAATTCCATGCACATGCACTGTAAGATATATAGCTTCCAGAATAATAAAAGAAAACATGAAAAAAGTAAAATACAAAAGTTTGTAGGTTTTTGTAGTGTTTGACTGTTAAATGTTATAATTGTAAGAGGATTTTTTCGCCCATTGAAAATTTTATTAAAGCATATAATATACCTCGGAAAATGCAATTAAAAATTAGTATCTCTCATTTTTTTTATGCTGTACAACCTACATATCTTAAATGGCATGCAGTGCAGCAAATTAAAACTACAGAGACACTATTGCAATTCATATATTGTTTGAATTTCTAACTTTCATTTTTTGGTGCATCAGTGAATTCCTCCGTTAAAGCTACAAAGTTGCATGTTTTACAAGGATAGTTCTGCATTTCTAAAAACCATGCTCCCATGTTCAAGCCAAGTCTTTCTGTGGGAGCATAATGAGAAATAGGAGAAATGTCTCCTGCATAAAAAAACCCGTACAACTGCATCATTGAAAAAAAAAAAAAATTGTCAATATTAAAATGCATGGAGGCAAAGAATAAAAAGTTTATTTGGTTATTAGGGTTTTTTAGGCCTGGTGCTTAAGGGATTAAGCCATTCTATTGTAGCTTTAGCTGTATGTTTAGGGTCATTTTCCTGCTAGAAGATGAACCTACCCCACAGTCCAAAGTCTTCTGCAGCCTCTAATAGGTTTTCCTCCAGGATTGCCTTCTATTTAGCACCATTCATCTTACCATCACTCTAAGCAGCTTTCCAGTCCCTGCTAAAGCAAAGCATCCTCATAGTGTGGTGCGGTTACAACCATGCTTCACAGTGGAGATGGTGTGTTCAGAGTGTTGTGCAGATTTGGCTTTCCTCCCCACACAGCGTTTAGCATTTAGGCCAAAAAAATTCAATTTTGGTCTCATCTGACCAGATCACCTTCTTCCACATGTTTGCTGTGTCCCCTGCATAACTTTTTACAGACTGAAAATGGAACTTCTTATGGTTGCTTTCAAAAAGGGCTTTCTTCTTGCCATTCTTCCATATCCAGGGCCTCTTGGCTGTTTCTCTAATTGGTGCTGACCTTGTTTGGGCTATCAGTTTAGGCTGCCAGCCAGATCAGAGGATGGATTGAAGAGTTTTATATGAGATGCTTAGACTAATATTTTAAAAACCTATCCCTGCAATACAGTTTGTCACAACTTTATCCCTGAGCTGTTTGGTGTGTTCCTTGGCTTTCAAGATGATGTTTGTTCACTAATGTTTTCCAAACCTCTGAGGCCTTAACAAAACAGCTGCAATTACACTGAGAATAATTTACATTACATACAGATGTGTACTAATGAGGTGACTTCTACAGGCAATTGGTCACACTGCATAATATTTAGGAGGATCAGAGTAGAGGGGGCTAAATATATATATATGCACGCCAAACTTTTCAATTTTTTAATTTTCAAAAATTTGGAAAGACATGTATCATTTTATTTACACTTCACAAATACCTGCTACTTTATGTTGCTTTTTCACATAAAATATATAAAAAATAAATTTGTTTGTGACTGTAAACAAACATACTTAAAGGGGTTGTCTCGCTACAAAGAATAGCTTTCAAATTGTAGGGAACACAAAATAAAGACATTTTCCAAATATATTGCTTTGTTCATCTGTTTTCCCTAAGGATACACAGGTGAATTTATGACCTCCATGGCTATTTCAGTTCCCTCAGTAACTGACCTGTAAACAATTCTCCCCCTGCTGTGTGTTCTATGAGATAGCAGTGAGGGATGTCATCACACAGGTCATGGCAGTGTCGGTGGTGCTGGGCAGTAAAAGCTTGATTTATGTAAAATAAACAGAACTGTAATTAGGGCTGTTGTTTGAGGGATCAGATAAAGCCTTCTGCAAGCAGTTTGAGAAGCTTCTGAGCTAATCTGATCTAATTAGCAACTGAAAGCACAGCTTTGAATACAAGCATGGAGCTTATGCAAATTAATCAGTCTGAACCAGGAAGTGACAGAGTATTTAATTCATGCAGCCTATGAAACTCTGTAGGGAGACAACTCCTTTAAGTATTTACATACACACATATACAGTGGGTTATATAAGTATTCATCCCCCTTGAACTATATTGTATCTGCTTCCTTCTATCTATACAGTATGTGTTTAGTGTATATTTTTATTCAAGTCATGAGTCTTTTCATCTTGAACAATTTCACTGTAGCATTAGAACATGTTAAATTATTATACAGAGTAGTTCTTGTGTCAAAATATTCATGAAATGTCATCAATGTTCTAAAGAACAAATCTAAGGTGTTTTAAAGAGTCTTATGATAGAACTGAATTTCTGTTTTGATTATACTGTGAACAATCAAACTGACAGCTTATAATAATGTACATGGGCATTTAGCTGATTTCTAACACTCAAACATTCCAGATTTACTTTAAAATTCATCCTTTTTGTCAGTGATAATGTAAGTCCTGTCATCCCACTCTTGACACTATAAAAACCCTCTGCTACTGAAAGTCAAGTTCAGGGAAAATGTATTTTGTGACTTTGAAATTTTTGAATACAGTACATCTAAAATCCAGACTTTTATAGTTTCAGTTGACTTTTACATGTGAACAATGTTGTCATTCACGTTGACATTTTAACATTGAAATGTAGTATTTCAGAAACTCAACAACAAAATGAGGGCCACTCACTGCAAGATATAACTGTAATAAACATACAAAACAACAATATGACAGAAAGTACACAACTATAACATATATTTGACATTAATATACATTATGACATCATATATATATATAATATATTATA
>JAODAL010016540.1:0-72500 GCA_025379985.1 Phyllomedusa bahiana | reverse complement strand
GGTCTTTTTTTTTACTGTTTTTGGGTTAAGTTTTAAAATCGGATGTTTTTTTGAAATAGCAATATAAAAATTTTATAGTTTTTGATGTATTCTATATACTTTGATTTGATTGGTTCATAGATTGCTTTTAAAGAATCAGATGTGTGTGGGAAGGGGCCATGATGAAGAACCACTACTGGTTGGAAACGCATAGCCTAGAGCACGATCTTTTTAGATCTTAATGAAGATAATTAATTTTTTATTCAATAAAGCTGCAAATTTTTAACACTGGAGTCTGTTTTGGATTTTCTATAATCGTGGTTGATGTCGGGGAAATTGGCCAGAAGCCCGGGGGCCAAGTACACAAGGTTATAAGCAGGCGGTGTGGATTGTGATACCTTCCCGAGCCGGATCCTTGGGGGGAAACCCAGAGGGAAAAAGGCGTTGTTTAAAACCCAGGGGGTAACGTGATTGGGGTAAAAACTGACGCATCTAGAAGGAAAAGGAAAGAGCGACGATAAAATTAAAAAGTGGTGAGTGGATTTGTTATTTTTTTGAAGTTTACTTTTTGGGGCTAAAACCCCTGTTGTGTCCCTATGTATGAATTTTTTGCAAGGGTCCCGAGCGTTCGCTCAATAAAAAAATATAATATATATATAAATATATATATATAAAAATATTAATATATTTTTTATTATAATATAAATTTTTTTTTTTTTTTTTTTGAAAAAATTTTTTTAAAGGCATTTCTAGACATTCATTTGTTAGGCCGTAATTAGAAAAAGTCAAGTGAATATTTTTTTAATTTTAGGGGCATATCTAGAATTCAAAGGGCCCCGTAACAAAATGTTATGGACCCCACCACCTCATGAAATGAAACTGAAAGGGCAGCATAAGTAGCAATAATTAATAGTGCCAAACTTCAGACAACCCAAAAAACAGTGCTAAATAGCAGAAACCCAAAACATTATTTCAAAAAATAACCATGACAGGCCCTCTCATTTTAAAACCTTTGACCCCAAGCCGCCTTGCAACAGTTGGTGAGTAAACAAATTTGCTATATGTACTACATGTGCAGGGCATTAGTATTATTTATCACCCAATGCTCTCACATGCAAAGGAATCTAGCAGTATGCCAAAGGCAAAGACCCAAGTTATGACACAGAATGGGAAAGAAACTATCACCTGCCTGATGTTCCGATATTCTTCATCCCCCAATACTGAGAAGTTTTGATATTCTGTATTTAGAATATTTAGAAAAGGAGCAACAAAGGGTACAAAAAAAGGTTAAGAAGGTTTTCCTTACCAAAGTCCCTACTGTGCTCTCATACATATTGTCCTGTGTTTGAGCAGATGCAGCAAGAGGAATGTCTATAGGTCTCAAGGGTGGCTATCTACAAAGCTTTTTTGACATAAATAAACACCACTCACTTATCTGAGGACCTAATGACAGTTGAGTGCATATGGTTCTTTAGAAGTTTCTTTATCATTATGCCTTTAAATCTCACTCCTTTACTTAACTCTTTACCTTCAGGAAAAGACATTTACTATAAAAGTAAAGCTCGTAAATGTGCAGCTTTTTAAGAATATGCAATCTATTTTCTAGATTTAAGACTTGGATGATGAGAATAAATTAATACTTTGAAAATGTATTAAAGTTCTTTTTTGGTGATTATTCTGTCATTTATAATACCCATCATGTTATGAATCATGAGAATTTAAATTTTCTTCTGAAAAAATATTTTTACTTACAATTTATCCCGGCAAAAAATCTTTTTTAAATTTTCTTTTTGAGAAATTGGAGCCCAACCTCTTGTTTCCCTATGAAAATAAAGAGGTGCTGGTGAAGAGCTGCATTCCCCTGTCCATGAAAAGGGTACACAGCATTGCACCAACACTTCACCCTAGCTGTATGCTACCTGAACATATATATACATTAAAACCAAATTTTTACATTTGCAGCTCTAAACCACCTCTTTATTTTCAGAATTGATGGGAATACAGGGTTGGATCCCATTGCCTAAAGAAATAGGACAGAAGATTTGGGGCCAGGGTTAACTTGCTACAGATTATATATTTAATAATTTTTTTTGGGAAGAGGGGGCAAACTAGTTGTGTTTCGGGCCCCCCAGGTGGGTCATCCTGTTGACCTGCCCCCAAGAGCCGGGGCCCTTGGTGGGGGGACCAATTGTTATCGTCAGCAACACTGGGGTTTGCTGACAGCTGTTAAGCAGGGCTGATACCCCCCAGCCGTTATGGGGGGGCTTTCCCTGGAACACTGCAGATGGGTGGGTGTTTTCCCGCTCCCGGGTTTCCCCCAGTTCCATTCGAGTTTTTTGGCCAGACCCGGGGATGGCTATAAAAACCTGTCTCTTCAAGTGATCGGGGGGTTTTGTTGCTACCTGGGTTGGAGCAGCAAGGACAAGGAAGGGAAGGCTCCCTTACCCCCCGGGGTTTGGGGGAACCCTAAACCAGGGGTGACTGGTGATTCGGGGGTTGTTTGTGGGGTGGACATTGGGGCCCGCCCCAGGGTATTAAGGGACTATTGTATACTTGGCCAAACGGCCTGGGGTTTTGTTTTTTAAAATTTTTGTCTTTACCCTGGCCTCAATAAAGTGGCTGAGGCCGGGTTTAAAAGGGAGCCTTTGTTCCGAGTGCCGATTCGCTTCCCAAAGCGGCGACCCGAGCCCATACCCCCCCAGGAGGGCCCCCGGGGGGCGTCCAAAATGTGAGGGGCGTTACATATGGTGGGGCTCAAGGGAAAAATTTGCACTAACGGAGTGTCACAAAGCGGGCAAGGAAAAAGGCCTTTTGCTAGGCGCGGAGGTTCCTCGGGGTGAGTAATTTTTCTCTGAAAAGACCCCCCGCACGCCTTGGGGTAATTGGGGAAAGGATAACCCCAAGGTAGCGGGCGGGGTTCCAAAAAGAAGTACACACTGCGTTAAATTTCTTCCACCCCCGGGGTTTTAATTTATATGATAAACGGAAAAAAACATGCCTTAACTCCAAAAAACAAAAAAAAAATTTCTGGGCTGAGCGCAACTATCACGAATATGCCCTATCTATCCCGGGGGAAAACACCAAGTCCCGGTCAAAGCTGCAAATAAAAAAGCATGACATTTTACAATAGGGCTCCATCAAAAACCCACCCCCCACCATGACGGGCCGCAACCGGGCTTTATAGCCTTGCACCACCTCCCCGGGTGCGGGGGAGGGGCCACCCACCGGTCCTTGACCACTCCAGAAAGCCGCCCCGGATAAAAAGCGGACGGGAAACGTTTATACTCATATCAGTATCTACTGACACACACAAATGCGGTTTCCCTTCACCGACCCCAGGCCATCGTGCACCAGGGGTCCAAAACCTTTCCTAAACCCCAAGGACACATTCTTGGGGGAAACATATCTTCCCCACCATTTTCCCAACCTTCACGTCTCACATACCCTCCCCCTTCTGTTCGAGCCTGGGGGGTTCGGGACACATTAGCCACCAAACAATGGTCTGACGTGCATCACTTGCCCTGTATTCCCTGCCTTGCTCCACAGAAAAAAAACAAAATTTTGCAGGGTCAGGAAATTGGTGACTCTTGCATTTCGCTTCTTTAGTTTTTGGGGAACCCAAAAGTTAAGGGAGCGTGGTCGTGATTACCGAAAGTGGCTCCTAACAATAAACTTGAGGGCTCCGGGGCCCATTTGATGGCCAACCATCCCGTTCCCAATACTAAGTTTCTTGGGGTGTGAGTTTCCTGCTTAAATATGACTGGGGCCCCCTTTCCCGCACCTCCCTGGGAAAGACTGCACCCACCCACTCAGATGCTCTGTCTGTAGACAAATCTTTCTTAAATTTTTGGGAAACGGCTTTTTACAGGGGGGGCCCACCCCCTCTCTGCCTGGGGGTTCCAACCCACCATGAGGGATTTGTTTTTAGCAGGTCTGTTAGTGGGGGGGCTATACTCGCAAAATTTGGGAAACCCTGCAATAAAACCCCATACCCAGAATGCCCAACCCCGGTTGTGGATTTGCCCCCTGTATCGCCTCCCCCTTATTTACCGGGGTTTTAAAATTTGCCCCTCCCTTTATGTACCCCATTTCGGGCTTTTTTTTAGCCCCAAAAGGGCCACTTTTAGGTTAGCTGTTAACCCCGCTTCTCAAAGGGAGTTAAACCCCCCCTGTACTTTAGGTAAGGGCGTCCCGCCCTCACAAATATTATTAGTCACTAAGTATTGAAGCATAACGCGAGGGGGTTTTAAGGCGCATCCATCCCCTTTGGAAGGTGGGGACCCCCAACAAACCAAACGGTAGGAGAACAATTGAAACGTCCATTGGTGTAGCGAAAGCCTTTTTTCCCTTGGCCCTACCTCGGGGGGAACCGCCCAGTAACCCTTGTAAGGTCGAGCTGGAGAAAATTTTGGGGCAGCCCCTTTTCCCTCAATTATTTCTTACCCTGGGCTTGGGTTGCTCAAATTTGATACCTCTTAATTTTCCGAAAATCTTAAGAAGCGTAATGACCGATTGGACTCGGACCACCGCTTTTGGATCCTCAATACACCAAGGTCCAACATCTTCTAACCCCCTTTTCGTATTGCTCCCCTACGAGTTTCCCCGGTACTGAAAACTTTTTCAATTGCCCTTTAAAACCCTGGTCGGTGACAATGTCAGTTTTATGACATTGAGTCCTGGCGTTCAAACACTATATTCCTTTTATTAACCCAGGGTTCCTTGCGTGACTTTAAAAGGGATCTGAAAAACCATCCCTTGGGACCCCTAAGGGTTGGCTATGCAGTCAGGGTTCCCTGTTTTCCCGGCTTAATTAAATTCACATGGTATATCTGTTCCGGCTTGCCCCTCCGGGCTGGTATACTTATAATTTAACATCCCTACTTTTTAAAGGTTTTCATAAGTCCTTGCCTTTTGGGCCCAAGAACTTACTTTTCAGTAGGAACCAACCTAACCCGTCCCGGTTGAAGCCCGAAATTTGGGCTGACCTATTATACACCGGGCTTTGAGTCCTGACCGCTGTAGGTGTTCTTGACTTGGGGATAAGCCGAAAATCCTATCCCTTTCATTTGGGAGATGTTTTTCTAAACGCTCCGGTGTGGTGTGACCTTTCTCCCCGGTTTCTTTGGCTAGTCCATAGACCCCCGGGGCCCCCCCATAGACTAGCTCAAAGGGGAAAAACCCGTGGGTATGGAAATTCAGGATTGAGAACAAGATAAGGCAAGAGACGTCCCCTCCCCACCATCCTTACTGCCCCTCCTTAACTAAATCTTCAGGCTTATTTTAACCTCTCCACAAGGCCGTCAGTTTTTGGGGGTACACTGACGTGCCAAATGCTTTTAAAATTAAGTAATTTTCATAACTCCCCCTTTTGACCTTTGACATGAAGGGGCCCTTGATCGGGGAAGGTTCCTTTTGGGAAAGCCGGTAGGAAAAAAAAAATTTGGGAAAAATTCCCCGGGGAATCAGTTTTGAGGGGTATTCCTCAAAGGAGGCCTCTGGGTGCGTGTTTTCTACCACACCACCCAAAATATACTGATGGCCTCGAGCCCACTTTATTCGGGGCCCAGAGTCCCCTGCAATTCTCTCAAATGGGCCTCATGATGGGCAACGGCACCCGAGGACTCCCTATGGGGCATGGGAGCTGTTTTTTTTTGGCAACCCGGGGATACTCACAACCCCCTTACGTCCCCCGTCCCCTGGCCAAAAAAAAATCTTTGAAGGATCCGTCCTTGGTCTTTTCGCTGCCCCCGTACCCCCCAGTACATGTTGTGGGGCAACCCCAAAACCCCTTTTATCCGGAAAAAAAAATGTGGCACTACCGTTTTTCCAACCCCCCCCCCAGGGCTTTGTCCCCTGATACAATAGATCCGAAGAACTGCCCTGTGAGGAAACACGTTTTGCCCCTGGGTATTGAGGTTCCCCATTTATGACCCTTTATATTTCCCAAATTTTACTATGGGGATCCGAAACTGAGTGTCCCAAAAATTTTCACGGGGGGAAAAACCTCCCGGGTTTGCATAGCCCACCCTTCCCGTTCCCACCTCACCTGCCAAAACTGCTAGGGGAAAATTCTCACCATTTCTAGGGTCCCCCTATGGTGAGTGTGGTGTCAGGGGCAACGGTTTTTGGACCCATCGCGGGAATGCATTACCATCAATTTCAATTATTCCCTTGCATGAAACCTTTTTATCCACAAGTCCCAAAAAAGGGGAAATCTCTCCCCCGATCTTATGCAAAAGACCCAACCACCCCCCCTTATGGGAAGGGGAGTCCACAAGAATCTCAGGTTTACAAGGCTGGGGGTACTCCTTGTTTTGGGGCACAGGACCCCCATAACCCCCCGGTGACTGAGTAGGGGCTACTAGGCTGGCATGCACCAGAGGAAACCCAACTCCCAGGCCTAGAGCTTCTACAGGATAGTATTGACTTAATCTGACGATTTTATAGTTTATCTCTAAGGCGTCTTGGAGCAAAGGCCTTGCAACAGGGACCTCCCCCCTAGCCCATTTCCCTTCCATTGGGTTACTGAAGCGGCAGTTGCAGCAATATGTCCCTGCCCCCCACAAACCGCCAACATAAGAGTGGTGTGGGGGCTGCTTGACCTCGGCCCCTTGACCGGCCAGCCATCTGGGGAAATTTTTCCCCTCCCCCACCCCTTCCCCCTTGGGGCCCCCCTCCCTTTGGGACATTTTTCACCCCCCCTGAAAGGGACAGTCACCCCGACCCCCCGGGGACTTTCTGTTCCCCCGGGGTGGGGATCCAGGAGGCCCGGCTTGGATTCCTCTGTGGCTTATACCTTCAACGGGTTAAGAGTCTCCGGTCCGGGGTCCCCTTTTCCCAACCCGCCTGGACTCCCGGGGGCAGGGAGGGGAAAAAGTCCCACCCCCTTTCTCCACTATCTGCAAGGTGTAGACTCTCCGGGGAACCACTTCTTCACCCGGTAACCAGGGCCCACATCGTGAGCGGGCCCCGGGAAATGGGCAAGAAGGGCCAGTTAAGTACCCACCGGGCCGCACGTTGGGTTCACCTCCCAGGCGACCTTAATCTCACCCTTTTAAATTTTAAAAATATCCGGGCCCCTGTGGCCGAGGTCAAAATACGCCTTCGGGGGTTTTCCGGTTAAAAAGGCCCCAAAACTTTAGCCCCCTGAGCCACGGCAAAATTCTCCCGGTCGGCCCCTTTCGAAGACCCCAAATAGGGCCCCGAATCTCGGTAAGGGGTCATCTTTTGCATAGATGCCTGACCGCGGCAAAGCGGGGGGGGAAGCGAGCTTGGGTCCTCTGCACACTTTGGCCATCGCCAGGACTTGTCTTGGAGCTGCTTTTGATGTGCTCCTCCTGTGAGCGAGACGGTTACCTCAAACAGCAGGGCGTTGGTTTCTGCCCCGAGCACGCATCCCCTTCGTGCACCTTTTGCTGGTTTGCGGTCATCAACTGGAGGCTACGTTCGTGTACATGCTTCAGAAGCTCCCATCTTGGCGGTCTGGACTGCTGGCAGTTTCCGCTTTTACCAGGCATAAGGGACATGATCCCGGGGATTTTTCCCCGGTTTTTCACTCTTGGCAAGGGTTTTCAATTTCTGCAGAAATGTGTTGTGTCTCGTTAAGTCTGTCTGCCCCACCCTCCCCATTGTGAGGATCACCCCCAGGCAGGTAGCAGGTGGGTTCCCCAGACAGAGACGTGACCACGCGTAAGTTCAAGTCCAGGCTTTTGCCTGGGTTTTTTTTTATTAAACGAAAAAAAACACGGCCTTAAAATCCAGCCCTAAAACCTAAAACAAAACCCACTCGGTGAGCGTAACTATACACGAATATAGCCTACTATAAGGGCACCTCGTGACCCTGGCAAACTGCAAATACACATAGCATGAGTACTTAAATAGGGTCCCCGCAAACCACCAGCACCCTCACAGGCCTGCAGACTCAGGGTTTTATAGGGCCCTTTCACCAGCCCCACCTGGGGGTGGATGGCCCCCCACCCGCTTTTGACCCCTCCAGAAAAGCGACCCGGGAAAACGACGGAAGCTTTAACTACTGTTAGTATCTACTGACAAACACAAATGTCGCTTCTGGGGAAACTACTACGTCCACCCTCCGCCTGCCTCTGTCTTTACTAATTTATGGAAATTATTTTTATTAAATATATAATATATATATATAATATTTATATATATTTATATATATTTTACTCATATGAAAAAAGTTTGGGCAACCCCCATTTCTAAAACATTTTTGTTTAAATATTTTTTGGGTTTTAACCCGCATTTTAATTTGAAATCTAATAACTAATATTACATTTTGTTTAGACAATAAACCCATTTCAATCCGGGAAATATTACTGTGTCCCCATCAGTTTTAGATAATCAAAAAAGAAAAAGGCGTTGCAAAACCCCAAATATTTGAAAAAATATTAAGATTAAAAGGGTGCCCAAAAATTTTTCATATGACTGTACAAAACAGGTGAGGGAAGCTGCAATTAGCATCCCTAAAAAAAAAGGATATTTGGGGAAAAACTTAGTGAAGACAATTTGGTCTAAGAGCACAGAAAATTTGGACCCGGCCCCTTACCATGGATTTTCCCCAAAACCCGGTGTTTTTATGTGTCAAAGGGGCTTTTGGGAAAACCTAGGGGCAGGGCCCCCGTGCGGTCTGCCGTAGGGGTGCCAAAGGGCAGTATCAAAAATACTCCCGTTAGGGGGCCTAATTGAAAAGGGGCCCACAAACCTGTTAAAAAAAAATAAAATAGGAAGTGGTAATGGGTGGGGGCTAGAGATGGGCGAATTGATTCTAACGAAGTGGACTTGTTTAGAATTTCAGGAAAACTTCGGTTCTGAACGAAGTCGAAGTTTGGGGTATTTCGCGGGAACGAAGTGTGTTTTTAATTGATAAAATGGCTGCAAGCACATGGCGTTACATGGGGCAAAGAACTCTGGGAGGAAGAAAGGAACATCCTCAAGGACATGTGCAGAGATTAAGCCAATCAGAGACCGGTGGGATTCTGTGACGTCACTGCACTATATAAGTCCGGACACGACGCTGGCAGCTCACACTCCTCTCTCCGTGCTGTAGCTGCTGCAGCTGCAGTAGCTGAAATCTCACACAAAAGAAAGTAGTTTTTAACAGCGATTTTTTTTTTTGGGGGGGGGCCCAGCTTTTCTCAGAGACTGCTCCTCTTTGGTTCTAATTTTGATTTTGTGGGGTATTGGAATTGACGTCCAGTGTGCGTCCAATTCAGCTGCATATACATTTTAATGCTATCTGCTCAGTTCTGGAGTATATTGAATATCCAAGGGTTATCTAAGCCTGTTTTTGCTGTTGTAGTCAGAAAAAGAAACAGCGTTTTTACAATCCACATACCAGTTAATTTTTTGCTGCTCATTTCTTTTGCGCAAGAGGGAGAAGAGGGCGTCAGCTTGCGCATCAGGCAGCGGCGCAGCCAGCAAGTGGGTAGTGTGGCCAGTCAGCAGGGTAGCAGCAGTGCGAGGTCGGGAGCCAAGCAGCCACGGGGTAGAAAACCCGCTTCGCAGGTCCAAGAAAGTAGCAGCACAGGGGCTCAGCGAGGCAGCGGCGGTAGTAGTCACTCAGTGCGGAGCGTTGGCGGTAAAATCAGATACTCGGCGGTGTGGAAGTTCTTTGCTAAGACATCGGAGGAGCCGAATATGGGTATATGTAGAATCTGTGGGCAGAAAGTGAAGCGTGGCCACTGAGCTAACGTTGGTCCAACGGCCCGGCGTCAACACATGCAGTGTCACCATCCGGTGGCCTGGGAGAAACGTGGCTCAGATGTGGTGGTCCATCCTGCCGCCGCAGCAACAGCAGCAGCAGCACCCAGTGGCACACATGCCATTGCAGCCAGTCAAGGCTCCACCACTTCTGCAGAAGGGAGCTGTTTCTCTTTGACATCATCTCCTGGTCCAGATGCTCCTTCTCCACGCTACTTATGGCGCCAGCAGTCGTTCAGCGAGGCAATTGCAAAGAGACAACAGTATGCGTCCAACCATCCTAAGGTGCAGAAGCTGACCGTGCTCCTGTCCAAGTTGTTGGCACTGCAGTCCCTCCCTTTCCAAATGGTGGACTCTGCACCGTTCAGAGAACTAATGGCTTGTGCCGAGCCGAGATGGAGAGTTCCAAGCCGTAATTTGTTTTCCAAAAAGGCAGTACCAGCACTTCATAAATATGTAGAACAGAAGGTGGGCCAGTCCTTGATTTTTTCGGTTTGTTCCAAGGTGCACGGCAGCGCGGATGTCTGGAGCTGTAACTACGGTCAGGGCCAGTACATGTCCTTTACGGCCCACTGGGTGAATGTGCTTCCTGCCCAGGCACACCAACAACTTGGACAGGAGACGCCGCTTTCTCCTCCACGTTGTCGAATTGCAGCTCCTGCGCCAATGTCCGCCTCCAACTCCTCCACCACCACCACCATCTCAGCCTCCACAAGTACTGCTCCACCTGGCTTGCTGCACCTGGCTTGCCTCGGCGAATGAAGTCACACAGGGGAGGAACTGCTCCGCGTCATGCAGCAAGAAATCGATGTGTGGCATTCTCCGCGCCAACTGCAAATCGGAACTATGGTGACGGACAATGGGAGGAACATGGTGTCCGCGCTGTACCGAGGAGAGATGGTCCATGCGCCCTGTATGGCGCATGAGTTCAATCTGGTTGTGAAAAGGTTCCTGAAGTCTTCCACCGATCTTCAGAACATTCTGAAAATGGCCAGGAAACTGTGCATGCACTTCATCCATTCCTACAAAGCCCGGAACACCCTCCTCGAGTTGCAGTGGCAGAACGGCCTAACCCAACACACTCTGATATGCGATGTTTCCACCCGTTGGAATTCCAGCCTGCACATGTTGGACCGACTGTATGAACAGAGAAAGGCCATTAACGATTTTTTGATGATCCAGGCGGACAGGAGTACTCCCCTGTGTAACTTTGATGTCAGCCAGTGGCAGCTCATGCGTGACACCTGCCGTTTGTTGAGGCCCTTCGAGGAGGCCACGTTATTTGTCAGTCGCCAGGACTACGAGATGAATAATGTCATTCCACTGCTTCATGTCCTGGAACAGTTGCTAAAAAATCTGTCTGGGCAAGGGACTGGAGTCATTGTGACTACATCTCACGGCCACATGAGTCCGGTGGGGACTGAAATGGAGGAGGAGGAGGAGGACATTGGAGCAGAAGCATTGTCTGGTGAAATGAGTGGATTTTCTACCCAGGTGACAAGAGAGGAGGAGCAGGAGCAGCTGGAGGAGGTAGATGGAGATGAGGAAGACGAGGCAGATGACCCGCAAGCACCGTGGCAGTTTACAGTGGAGATGGAGGCAGGGAGCCCCTCGGAGTCACTTGTGCAGATGGCCCGCAGCATGCTGATTTGCCTGGCTAGTGACAGCTGAATAGTCAGCATCCGGCAAAGGGATGACTTCTGGCTCTCCACCCTATTGGACTCTCACTACCGGTCCAAAATGGAAGCCTTTTTCCCAGCTTTTGAGAGGGAGGACAAACTCAAATACTATAGGGAAATCCTCCGTAGTCAGTTGGCCGCTGCCTGTGTGCGGCATCGTCCCTTCTCTGACAGGTCTGACCGGGGGGTTCCTCAGCGCTCACGTACTACTGCCGCGGCTGCTGGAGGAAGGTGGGGGAGGTAGGAGCAGTACCAGCTCCATCAGCAGCAACCTAAGTCTGGAGTCACTGACGAGCAGCTTCCATAACCCGCCTAGTGAGGAGGGTAGTCGTCAGCAGCAGCAGCAGGACCTGGAGCAGTCCCTGAACCAGCAGGTGGTGGCCTACTTGGACAGCACTCTGCCACCCCAGTTAGAAGATCCGCTGGACTACTGGGCAGCCAAACTGGATGTGTGGCCGCAACTTGCCGAGTTTGCAGTGGAGAAGCTGTCCTGCCCGGCCAGTAGTGTGGCATCAGAGCGGGTGTTCAGTGCGGCAGGGGCAATCGTTACCCCAAGGAGAACCCGCTTGTCCACCAGAAATGTGGAACGACTGACCTTTGTCAAGAAGAATCAGGCGTGGATCGGCCAGGATTTCACACACAATGCCTTAGGCGTCAGACTATATCAGCCCATGACGCCTCACCCAAACAGTGAGAAATGAGTCTGGGTTCAAACTACCTGCCTCAGCCACTATTCTGATGCCGCCACCCGCCTGATGCCACACATCTGCTGACAGTTTCTCCATCTGCCACCAACCATCTTTACCAGAGACTGGTATTGCCACCCACCTCCACACTCTGTCATTGTGCCACTGTCTGACCTCCTGCTGCTGTGGCTGCCGTCGTCACCTCCACTCTCTGTCATTGTGCCACTCTGTGGCCTACTACTGTTTTGCCACCTCCAGAATGTCATTGTGCCACTGTCTGACCTCATGCTGCTGCTGTGGCTGCTGCCGTGACCTACCCACTCTGTTATTGTGCCACTGTCTGACCTCATGCTGCTGCTGTGGCTGCTGTCGTGACCTCCACACTGTGTCATTGTGCCACTCTGTAGCCTAATCCTGTTTTAGCCACCTCCAGAATGTCATTATGCCCCTGCCTGACGTCATGCTGCTGCTGTGGCTGCCGCCGTCACCTCCACTCTCTGTCTTTGTGCAACTCTGTGGCCTACTACTGTTTTGCCACCTCCAGAATGTCATTGTGCCACTGTCTGACCTCATGCTGCTTCTTGTTGCTGCTGCCGTGACCTACACACTCTGTCATTGTGCCACTTTGTTGCCTAATACTGTTTTGCCACCTCCAGAATGTCATTGTGCCACTGTCTGACCTCATGCTGCTGCTGTCGTGCCCTCCACACTGTGTCATTGTGCCACTCTGTGGCCTACTCCAGTTTTTGCCACCTCCAGAATTTCATTGTGCCACTGCCTGACCTCATGCTGCTGCTGTGGCTGCTGTCGTGACCTCCACACTGTGTCATTGTGCCACTCTGTGTCCTACTAATGTTTTGCCACCTCCAGAATATCATTGTGTCACTGTTTGACCTCATGCTGCTGCTATCGTGCCCTCCACACTGTGTCATTGTGCCACTCTGTGGCCTACTCCAGTTTTTGCCACCTCCAGAATGTCATTGTGCCACTGTCTGACCTCATGCTGCGGCTGCTGTCGTGCCCCCCACACTGTGTCATTGTGCCACTCTGTGGCCTACTACTGTTTTGCCACCTCCAGAATGTTATTGTGCCACTGCCTGACCTCATGCTGCTGCTGTGGCTGTCGTGACCTCCACACTGTGTCATTGTGCCACTCTGTGGCCTACTCCAGTTTTGGCCACCTCCAGAATGTCATTGTGCCACTCTCTGACCTCATGCTGCTCCTGCTGCCGTCACCTCCACTCTCTGTCATTGTGCCACTCTGTGGCCTACTACTCTTTTGCCACCTCCAGAATGTCATTGTGCCACTGCCTGACCTCATGCTGCTGCTGTCGTGACCTCCACACTGTGTCATTGAGCCACTCTGTGGCCTACTACTGTTTTGCCACCTCCAGAATGTCATTGTGCCACTGTCTGACCTCATACTGCTGCTGTGGCTGCTTTCGTGCCCTCCACACTGTGTCATTGTGCCACTCTGTGGCCTACTCCTCTTTTTGCCACCTCGAGAATGTCATTGTGCCACTCTCTGACCTCATGCTGCTGTGGCTGCTGCCGTCTCCTCCACACTCTGTCACTGATGTTGCCACCTGAGCTCTCAGCTTGTTTTTTTCTAGCTTTCGCTGCCATGACTTTATCAGGCTACATTCCCGCTTAAGTTTTTTGGTCAGTTTTGCCCTCTTATGTGCCCAGGGAATTTGATAGTGAAGCGTTTCTAAGAGTGACGGCAGTCATCTGCGTGTCATACTAAAACACAACAGTGTATGAAGACCAAACCAAGCTCCCTCTGCATATTTAAGCATGGCACAACGTTCTACAGCACTCTGCAGGCTCTATGCAGCCTGGAAATAGCTGTTTTTTTACGCGATTCGTGCCGAAGTAATTCAGACCGAAACGAATTTTGTCGGAAAATTCGGCGAAGTGACCGAACCGAATTTTTGAGAAATTTGCCCATCTCTACCTGTAAAAATGGGGAAAAAAAGTCAGAAATATCCCAAAATGCTACCAATAAAAACTTCCCTTCAGCCCCAAAAAACTAGCTCTCATTTAAGTCTGTAGGTGGAAACACCCAAAAGTTATTGCTTGCAAAATATGGTGCTGCAGGGCAAATTAAAAAAACAGAATGTTTTTATTTTTAAAGTACTACAGCATAACAGACTGTACACATTTGGAATTGCTAGAACTGTGCTGACTGTGCAGAATACAGATATCATTTATCAGGAACAGTAAACTCCATAAAAACAAACTCCCAGAAAAACATCACAGTTATGATTTTTTCTCATTCATTCCCAAATTTTTTTTAGCTTTCCAGTATATGCTATGGTCATTGTAACCAATAAAAAGCATATTTTATCACAAAAAAAACATCATGGGCCTCATGTATGGAATTTGGCGATTAAACGCAAAATTTCATGCGCATTATAATGGCATAAAATGCGGCTGATTCATGAACCTGTATTCTGTATCAAGCGCATTCTGGCGCTAGTACAACTTTTCTGGCTCAGGTATACCACTTTGAAAGTAGTTTATCTGTTTCAGCAGTAATGCGCCTAGAATTGCAGTAGTGAAGCTATAAATCTAGCTTCGTAAGGTTCTAGTGCGCCCCACCTCCTGCACGTCCCCCAAAATCAGGTGCATTAAAAGGGCTGCTTGCGCTCTGTAATGTGCCTGATAATGGCGTTCGGGAGGATTTTCACTAATGCCAATGGGACTGTGCCTGACGTCTGGCTGAAAATACACCAGCATCGTTCATACATGTCCCTCCATATGTGTATGTAGATGGAAAAAATATAAAAAAACTATAGATCTTGTAAGGTGGGAAGGAAAAAAAACGAAGGTGACAAAAAAGAAGTCCTCATGGGGTTAAAAAAAATCATAGTTGTTCATGACATGAACATAGTTTTGCCATTGTACAAATCCCTATTTAGATAGCACAATAATTTTGAAAATGTTATAAAATTTGACACTACTGTGGGTGCAAAGGAGGATGACCAGGATAATAAGAGAATGGGGTGTACTGCAGTATCAAGATAAGTTATTAAAGTTGACGCTTTTCAGCTTGGAAAAAAAGATGGCTTAGAGACAGGCTAATAAAAATGTGCATAAATATGATTGATCAGTTCATAGTTCTTTCTGTGGACTTTTTTTTTTGCACCTAGGCCGATGGCCATGACAAAAGGTGCTCCTTTACATGTAGAGGGAAAAAAAAGTTTCATTATCATCATATACAAAGATTATTACAATGTTTTTATGGATGATTCATTAACCCTGTTCAGTCTCTCTTTAAAATTATATTACAAGTAGTGATGAGCTAACCCTAAAAAGTTTGAATTTTGAGTAGAACCTCGAATTTGAGAAGGTCGGTTCGAAGTTTGAGTCAAACTGGGAGAAGATGTTCTGGTTAATTTTTATACCCATACAGGTGAGGAGAAGCTGTAATTAGCATCCATAACAGTAAAATGGAAACAACTTAGTGAAGAAAATTTTGCTCTAAGAGTCACAGAAAAAAATTCACAGGCTAAAATAACTTATTCCTTTTAATGACTAACTGAAAAGATGAGGACAGCGTAACTATAGGAGGTGCAGCGCTAGCAGCTGCCCAGGGCCCCTTTAACAGATATGAAGACACTGGTATTGGAAATGGCACATGGTAACTGACAGGAACCCTCTATCACTTTTTGCACCAGGGCCCAAGAAAATATCATATGTGTGGTGGCAGCAAGAACATCCCAACAGGGAACATATAGAGGTTAATCTGGCAGTGCCATAGTTATAAGTGGTGCAGCGGTAGGCAGGGCTGCCGTCAGTCATCTATTAACCGTTTCAGGGCCCCATGCAGCTAAATCAAATGGGGCCCCCACCCACTAGTAGTTCCTATGTTTAACATATCACTGGGCCCCTTTTTGATTATGGTCACTGACAGTAGTCCTATTGGCACCACTGGCACCCCTATTACAGTAGCCTGACCCCAAAACTAGCAAAAATGACCATATGGACACTCAGAATAAAATTAGCAAGAAGAAATGAGTATGTGAAATAAGCTTTTTTCAATTGGAACCTACTAACAGTGTCTCTTATAGTAGCCTGACCTCAAAACCAGCAAAAATGACCTTATGGACACTAGCAAGAAGAAATGATTATTTAAAACAAGATTTTTGGGAATAGGACATTGACTATCGCTGTCTTTTATAGCAGCACGACCTGAAATGCATCAAAAATGACCTTTTGGACACTCAATAGAATTAGAAGATTTGTTCACAGTCTCTTATTGAAGAACTGTACTCCAAAGAAAGCAAAAAAAAACAGTGTTCTTAAATGCCTATACTTTGCAACGGGCAAATAGGATTATAAACAGAAATTGTTTCTATGCAAGATCGGTGAAATGGGGTCGTATGGAAGAACTCTCACAGCAAATCAAATGGTCTTTAATGCTTATACTTTGCAATGGGCAAATGGATTATAAAACAGCAGACACAGGCAGCAGTATGTTCACTACAGAGAGTAAGGTGGAAAAGGGCATTCAACAGGAAATACAGTGACCTACACATAAGACGGTCATGTGATTTTAGCAGCCAATGAGATCCCTACACCCTCACTGGTGACGTTTTTGACCCCCCTCTGTTCTCTCCACTGATTTGCTGGCCGCCAAAACTGATGGAAGCAGCTGTAAAAGACAGTGAATGCCTGTGCCGAACCCAAACTTTTTACCGAAGTTGCAGCAAAATTTGTTTTTGCTCGGGTTCGGAAAAAACGTAAAGTTCGTGCCAAACTAACCATTTTCTAAAAGTTCGGCTCAACACTAATTACAAGTTATAATTTCTAGATTTGTGGAGATAGCATGTTTATACATGGATTGTTCTAATTGCCACATTTATAGTTGTAACAACATTTTTCCCTCTAATATAGTGCAAATACCATTTGCTGCAAAGGGGTTTTATAGGTTAGACTTCTGTCTTTTTTCTACCTTATCAGCTAATTAACCATATAACCTAACATTAATATGCAGTTTTAACCCCTTCCTGACAGAGCCTTTTTTGTCACGCTCATTTTTCCCTCCACTCCTTCCCAAAGCCTTAACTTTTTTAGTTTTCCACCTACCAAGACAAATGACAGCTTTTGTTTTTGCGGGAAAAAAATATACTTTCTAATAGTGTTGTTCACTGTATCACAGAATATACTGGGAAACCGCCAAAAAAATCTAAGTTTAACAAAATGTGAAAAAACATACTTGCGCCATGTTGCAGGAGTTTTGTTTTTACGGCGTTCAATCTTCAGTACAAATTATGTGTTATCTGTATTCTAAAGGTTGATATGAATCAGGCAATACCAAACATGTAAGTTTTTTTTAGGTTTTGCTACCATAAAAAAAATTCCAAACGTTTTCTATTTTTTCAAATTTGTGTAGCAGCGCCATTTTCTGCAACCAATAACTTTTTTGTAGTAAAACTAATAGACCTGAGAGAGGCTGCATTTTTTGCATGCTAAAGCGTACTTTGTATTGGTACCAGATTGGAATACATGTGACTTTTTGGATTTCATGAATTTTTAGGGGACATGAAATGACCAAAAAAAAATGCAATTTGGCATTTGGAATTATTTTTCTTCTATGGTGTTCAGCAGGATAAATGATGTTATGATACCAAATATGTGTAATTTTTTTTATTATTTTATTTGTAAAATGGCAAAAAAACTTCTAATATTTTTAAATTTTTTTACATTTTAAAACTTTTTTTTTAACTTTGAGTCCCCCTATGGTGCTTGACCACTAGGGGGAATGATCATTTATACAGCCTAATGCATTGTACAAAGATGGTGGCTTTACTACTTCCTGCCTGTGGCAGGAAGTAGTAAAACAGAAAACTTCCAGCTGCCATGTTAAGCAGGGGCCCCGATCGCAAGGCCCCTTACCAGTATTAGGACATACTTATTCGTCCAATGTCAGTAAGGGGTTAAATATTTGAGAACTTTTACATGTAAACCAGTCTCTAGTGATCCGTTGGTAAATTCCATGTAGGCAACCCTGAAAAAAGAAACTCTTTCTCATTGAATTTTTCAAAGCTTTTAAAGGGGTTTTCTCACTACAAACATCCTGTAACATTCCTGTAATGATGGAGACAGTAAAAATAAGTACTTTTACAATTGGATCGTATTACCTAAATAATTGAATGCAGCAACTATTAGCGAATCTGTGTGTCAAGAGCTAATTCTGCAGCCTGGGGTCAGGCCACACCACCTTTGCTATAAATGGCTGCCTGCATTTGGTTCAACCTCTGGCTAGGACAAGCCCCCTGTGCTGTGATTGGCTGTCCTGTGCTCTGTGTGCTCACTTCCCCCTGAGCTGTGTGATACAGCTTGTCTGTGCTTGTCTATGCTCCTCTCTCAGTGACAGCTCTAATGTGAAGGATCTGGGCAATTATTGAGTCTTTTTAGCTGCCAGATTCAATCCCCCCATCCAAATAACACACCCTTATACACTCTGCTCCCCTCCCACATACAACACACCCTTATACACTCTGCTCCTCCCACCCATATAACACAGCCTTAAACACTCTGCTAGACACAAATATAAGATTTCGCTTTCTGTAATATTAGTAGGGGACTGTATTTATAACTAATTACACCAATACAGGTGTCCTAGTTACAAAGATTGCTTTTAGAGCGAGGGAGGGAGGTGGCAGCTCTCCAGGCATGAGAACTTACCATTGCAGGAGGTCTGAAGAGCTGTGACATCCACTCCCTCCCGCTGCTCACTCAGAATAAAGAAGAGGACTCAGGAGTGAGCAGAAACAGGGAGGGGCATGACAACTCACCACTCTTTAGTGAGGGAAGACACGTCCTACTGGGAGTAGAGACCTACCCCTGGATTTGAAAATCTAAGCTAGTGAAAAAGCTCAGATGAATGCTAAAGCCTGTAGTGCGAAAACCCTTTTAAGTAACTGAAGCTCATATTTTGCATTCATCAGAACATTATTTTATTATCAAGTAGCTAGCTACTACACAAACCATGCCTATTAAGAACTAAGGAGTGAATTCTCTAGAGCAGTTTTGCTCTTTGGATTTTTTTTTTCAAAGTGTTTATTTTGAAAAAGTTTTCAAAATTGAAAACATAAGTAAACAAAAGAAAAAAAAAAACATGAACACCATTCACATTATAGAAGTACTGCTTCCAACCCGAGTCTAGTTCAAGCTATACAATCGTATACAATCAGCAATGCACAATTACGTAAAATAGATAGCTCTTCTGTTGCCAAATACATGTGTACATTTCAACAATATATAAAATTTCATTCATACCCATACAACCCATATGTCCAATTTATTTGTAACATAGGAAGGAATACCCATTCACTCGTGATCCGACGCCTCCCCCCGACGCCTGGGCGATCCACACACTCCAAATATCTAAAAATCTGTCCGGAACTCCACGCGCCTCAAAGGTAAGCTTTTACATTGACAGGTCACCATTTATTAACTGTTTCCAGTGCCGCAGGGAAGGCACTTTCGTAGATTTCCAATTTAGCAGTATAGATTTCCTGGCATAAAACATTAGGATTCTGTATAATTGCCGTTCAAACTTGAATGATATCCTCAACTAAGTGGAGTAAACAAACCTCGGGAGCACAAACCCAATGGGAAAGCCCATTTTTTCATTTAAGAAGCCGTGAACCTCCGACCAAAAGGCCCTAATTACGGGACACGCCCATATCATCTGAATGAGGGAACACCTGTGGCATTGCATCTGGTGCAGACCGGACTGGACAACTTTCCCATCAGAACCAGTAGTACACCCTGTGGAGCCACTTAATCTGTATCAACTGAGCACGTGCGCTGATCACTGTGGATCTCCATGTGGAGGCCAACTCTTCCAAGTGATGGGACTCCAACTCAGGAATATCACCACTAGAGATGGGCGAATTTCTCAAAAATTCGATTCGCCGACTTTGCCGAATTTTCCGCCAAAATTTGTTTCAACCCGAATATATTCACGGCAAATTGCGTTAAAAAACAGCTATTTCTTGGCTGCAGAGAGCCTGTAGGGTATTGTAGAATGTTGTGCCATGCTTAAATATTCATAGGGAGCATGGTTTGGGCTTCATACCATGCTGTGTTTTAGTATGAGACGCACATGACAGCTGCAGCTCTTAGAATTGATTCACTCTAAAATTCCCTGGGCATTACGGGGGCAAAACTGACCAAATAACTGATGCGGGAACGCAGCCTGATAAAGTCATGGCAGCGTCAGCTGGAAAAAAACAAGCTGAGGGCTAAGATCCTACCATAGTGTCAAAGAACACAATAGTAGGTTCCTGGAGCCGCCACAGATCGCAGTACAGTAAGGGGACGTCAAAGCAGGAGTCACCCTGCGAGGCCACAGCATCCGGTGTCATCTACCGGCCATAAGTTGACCACACACTAGGTTATACACTTTCTGCCAGATGACATCTGACAACCCCAGCCAAGAGACGGTGGGTTTGTCACACAAGACCCCTAATTGGCATGGCCCGGGAGCAGGTGAGGGGCTCTCACCTGTCCTCAACCCACCTCTGTCCCGTTCGCTTCCCACAGCCAGAGAACTACTATCTGCTGTGGCTTCTGTGCCAGTATACAGTGAGGACAAAATATTTGAGGACAGTGAGCAGCAAAGAGGTGGGGAAGACATCCGCTGCTTCCTGCAGAAGCAGGCAAATAATGTTGAGGAGAGTAGCAATGGGGGGTTATGTTGTGAGTGGTCAGGCTTTGTACAGCGACACCGTTAAGGTGGACGGCGGTGACAGGTAAACACTAATCGATGTAGCCGATCGCACTTGGGAGCCGGGTGAAGCAAGCAAGGCTGGGACAAGGTAAGGTGCCCTAGTTAAACAAGGCATAAAGTGCCCCACACATGGAAAATTCAGCCCACGCCATGCCTCCTTGTGCCCCCTTTTCTCCCTGGGATGAAGTTGCGCCCTACGCAGTCGCCTACCCTCGACTACCCATTGTCCTGTCCCTGGAAGCATTCCATTTTCTCTACATTAAGTTTTAGGAGATGGGAGGAGAAGAAGGAGGATTTGGACGACAGATAATCTGGGATCTTGGACAGTAGAGAGTTAATGTCTGGGCCGGAGCTGTAAAGTTGGGTGTCATCAGCATACTGGTGGTTTTGAAAGCCATGTGATGCTATGAGCTGACCCAGACCAACAGTGTACAAGGGCTTATCATTATCATTGGGAGAAGAGAGCGGCAGCTTGCGTGGCAGGCAGTGGCGCAGACCATAAGTCAGTAGTGTGGCCGGGAGTCAGCAGAGTGGCAGCAGTGCGAGGTTGGGAGCCAAACGGCCACGATTTAGACCACCCACTTTGCAGATCCCAGAAAGTTGTGGCACAGGGGCTCACCAGGTAAGCATCGGTAACAGTCAGTCAGTGCGGAGCTTTGGTGGTAAAATCACCTACTCGGCAGTGTGACAGTTTTTTGCCGAGACACCAGAGGAGGCGAACATAACTATATGTAGAATCTGTGGGCAGAAAGTAAAGCGTGGCCAGGGACCTAACGTTGGCACCACGGCCCTGCATCAACATCATGCAGTGTCACCATACGTGTTTCAGATGTGGTGGTCCAGCCTGTCCCAACAGCAGCAGCACCCAGTGGCATGCCTCCCATTTCAGGCAGTCAAGGCTTCACTACCTCTGCCGAAGACAACTCCCTGTCTATTACATCATCAACCAGTCCAGATACTCCTGCTCCTCGGCAATGATGGTGCGAGCTGTCGTTCATCGAGACGTTTGTCATGAAACAGCTGTTTGCACCTAGCCATCCCTTAGTGCAGAAACTGACCGTGCTGCTGTCCATGTTTGTGGAAATGCAGTCCGTCCCTTTTTAATTGGTTGACTCTGCACCATTCAAAGAACTGGCCAGGAAACTTGGCATTCACTTCTGCCATTGTAACGACACGGGTAGTAGCTCCTCTGGACCACCGCAAGTGGTGGTAACGACTACTCCAGGGAGCGGGGTCTATGTAAGTCCTGGTTTTCACCAGAGCTCGCTGCAAGGCAGGATGGACTTTCTGCGGCGTGAGTCCTACCAGGTCGCTACCCCTGGCGCGACAAGCTTGCGGTGGCAGCTGAGGCGCAGCGAGGTACCAAATCGTAAGACGAAACTCTTAGTCAAAGGTCAGGCCAACAGATCAGGGCAGGCGACGGAGATTCGAGGTCAGGTAACGTAGCAGAAAGGTCGGGTACACGGGCAGACAGGAACTGATGAACAGGGGGAAATTGATGAACAGGAATAAATATATTAACAGGGGATAATTTATGAACAGGGGGAAATTGATAAACAGGAATAAATATATTAACAGGGGGAAATTTATGAACAGAGGGAAATTGATGAACAGGAATAAATATATTGACGGGGAAAATTTATGAACAGGGGGAAATTGATGAACAGAGAAAGGCCATTAATTTTTGATGATCCAAGTGGACAGGAGTATTCCCCTGGGCGTGCGACTACAAGTTGACAGCGATATGTGGCTTTCTCTGCGGGAACTGATAATTAGAACCATTGTGACAGACGAGGGAAAGAACATGGTGTCCGTGGTGCGTAAGAGGAGGGCTGAGCCATGCTCCCTGCATGGCATACATGTTCAATCTGGTTGTTCAAGTCTTACACCCATCTGCAAGACATTCTAAAAATGGCCAGGAAACTTTGCATGCACTTCAGCCGTTCTTACCCCGCCAAGCACACCCTCCTTAAGCTGCAGAGGCAGACTGGCCTCCACCAACATAGGCTGATATGTGACCTTTCCAAACATTGGAATTCCAGCCTCCATATGTTGGAACGACTCTATGAACATCGAAAGGAAATTAATGATTTATTGATGATCCAAGCGGACAGGAGTACACCTCTGTGTAATTTTAATGTTGGCCAGTGGCAGCTTATGAGTGAAACCTGCCATTTGCTCAGGACCTTTCATGCGGACACGTTGTCAGTCGCCAGGACTACGGGATGAATAACGTCATTCCACTGCTTCATGTTGTCACGGATAGCGGTATTGGATCCACTGGACCACCGCAAGCGATGGCAATAGCCACGCCAGGGAGCGGACTATAAGTAGGTCCCGGTTTTCACCAGAGCCTGCCTCAAAGCGGGATGGGCTTGCTGCGGCGGAGTCTACCAGACCCCTACCCATGACGTGACTTGCTTGCGGTGGCAGCCAAAGTGTAGCGTGGTACAAAATTGTAAGGCAAACTCAGAATCGGGGACAGGCGGTAAGGTCAGGACAGGCGGCAATGGTTCGTGGTCAAGGGACGGAGGCAAGAGTTAAGGTACACAGATATGACAGACGAGGCTGAAGGAAACGCTTTCTCTATAGGCTCTAAAGATTATTATTATTATTTATTTTATAGTCTTGGAGGCGGTTGTGTGAGGAGCATTTTCCATTCCAAATGCAGCTAAAGAATTTCCACAGCTTTCAAAATCTGGACACCTAGATACAAGTTCAGCAAACTTTTCCTTCATCACCTGTGTTATCTGTTCATGAACAAATGAACGTTTATCAACTTGCTTTCTTAAACCACTTGAAATCTGTGTGGATGTAATTTGTTCCACCGGTGACAGGGGAGGGCCTCCAGAAGGACGTGTTTTTACTTTCTGTAAGTTGGACATACGATTCACATTCTTCATACTGAAGAAGCTCATCCAAAGCCAGATTTGCAGCATTTGCATTTGCTTCTTTTTTGTTCTGTCCCATTCCAGTTTTGTACTGAATTCCATCAACAATGGCACAGAATGAAAAATAAGCACCTTAAACATTCCCTGTATTTATGGTCTCCTTCAGTTCAAGTTCCATACACTGCATTTGAACAAACTGGTGTGACGCATAAACTGGATTCAAATCACCACGTCACTGCTGTTGCCAAGTAGCTGCTGACTTCTTCAAATTGTTCGTTCTCTCTGTATAGTGGCGCTGAGCCCAGACCACATACTAGTTCTCTGGCTGACGGACAGAGGCGGGTTGAGGACAGGTGAGGGGCACTGACCTGTTCCCGTTGGCCATGCCAACTAAGAGTTGTATCTGACGAACCCACCGACTGTTGGCTAGGGTTGTCAGATGTCATCTGGGATGAAGTTGATGACCTACTCAACCAATCAAGAACCCTTGGGTTGCTGGTCAACACACGGCCGCTACATGACACCGGCAGTTCTGGCCTCATCGAGTAACCCAGCTGTGACGTCCCTTTACTGTGATGCGACCTGTGCCTGCTCCAGGAATGTTTGTGCCACTGCCACTCGCATGTGAAGAGCCTGTCACCTCTCTGTCTGACATACTGTTTGTTAAAAAATGTACAGACTCTGTTTAATGAAGATATCTGTATATGATAAATACACACCCTATATATGACTCCAAATGACCCCACTAACAGGCTTGGGTAACCCTTGGATATAATATGCTCTCCAGAAATGACCAGAAAGAATTTACTCGTCTGTGATATAGAAAAACACCGTGTATTTTACTGGATATAAAAGCACAAACACGCTTAATTAACCCTTGGATATAAATTGTGCTCCAGAAATGACCAGGAAAAATGTACATGTATGTGGCTTTTAAAAACACTGTGTATTTTACTCAATATAAAAGCACAAACATGCTTAATTAACCCTTGGATATAAATTGCGCTCCACAAATGACCAGGAAAAATTTACTTGTATGTGGCGTTTAAAAACACTGTGTATTTTACTGAATATAAAAGCACAAACACGCTTCATTAACCCTTGGATATAAATTTCGCTGCACAAATGACCAGGAAAAATGTACTTGTATGTGGCGTTTAAAAACACCGTGTATTTTACTGAATATAAAAGCACAAACACGCTTCATTAAACATTGGATATAAATTGCGCTCCAGAAATGACCAGGAAAAATGTACTTGTATGTGGCGTTTAAAAACACTGTGTATGTTATTCAATATAAAACCAGTAACAGGCTTAATTAACCCTTGGATATAAATTGCTCTCCAGAAATGACCAGGAAAAATTTACTTCTATGTGGCATTTAAAAACACCATATATGTCACATGGTCAGTTGAGAGGATGGTGGATCCACTGGTCACTGCAGGGAGTTGGCGTAACCTACGCCGAGGAGCGGACTCTAAGGGGCCCCTTGTCTTCACCGGTGCCCACCGCAAAGCAGGAAGGTCTTAGCTGCAGGGTAAACCCCAGGTCGCTACCCTCAACGCAGGCGCAGCGGTGACAGCCAAGTAGTAGGCACGGAACAGGCCAGGAGATAGAGAGGCACCACAGGAGGACTGGCAGGCATGGCTGGAACGATGTCAGCAGATAAACGTAAACAGGTAGCAATGGATGCAGGCAATGGCAGAGGAGGTAGGAAGACATATGTAAGAAGCAAATACAAGGATTGGACACCAACAACTGGGCGCGGAGAGCAGGAAATGGCATCCTTAAAAAGCAAGAATGGGATTGGAGGAGCACAATTACCTGTTGCGCGCTGACCCTTTAAATTTAGGGAACTGATGTGCACGCGCCCCTAGTGGGGAGGAAGATGTAGAGGAGTGCACCTGTTGAGGAGGAAGCAGGACAGAAGCAGGAGAGCAGCCCTGGGCGCAGCGTGGGAACGACCAGCAGCAGAGTTACGAACGTGCTTGCGGCCTGGGAGTCGGACCGCAGCATAAGCCGTTACAGTACCCCACCCCCCCCTTAGGGCCTCTCTCACCCCGGGACCGAAGCCTGTGAAAACTTTGGATTAGCTTAGGAGCATTGACATTTTCTTGAGGCTCCCAGGATCTTTCTTCAGGACCGAAGCCCTTCCAATCAACGAGATAATAGATTTTACCTCTGGAGCGCTTCATATCCAGGATCTCCTTTACCTCATAGGTATCTTCGGCACTGGGAGGTGTGGCAGGGGAAACCCTCTTGTGGGAGTGCCGATTGAGAATCAGAGGTTTCCAGAAGAGATACGTGAAACGAATTGGGGATACGAAGGGTGGGGGGTAAACAGAGTTTGTAAGATACCGGGTTGATCCATTGTAGGATGGAGAAAGGACCGAGGTAGCGTGGAGCAAACTTCAGGCTTGGTACTCGGAGACGGATATGCTTGGAGGAGAGCCAAACTTTATCTCCAGGCTGGAAAATGGTAGGTGCTCTCCGTCTCTTATCCGCTTTTTTCTTAAATAGGGCAGAAGCTTGAAGCAGAGTTTGACAGACAAGCTGCCAGATTTGAAGGAAGTCACGTACTTGGGTATTGGCTACTGGAACTTCCGAGGCAATCGAGAGAGGCAGAGGAAGGAGGGGATGCTGCCCGAACACCACGTAAAACGGAGACTTCCCAGAGAATTCGCTAGGATGATTATTGTACGCGAACTCAGCCCAGGGTAGTAGTGACACCCAGTCATCTTGACGGGCGGAAGCAAACTGGTGGAGATAATTTACCATGGTCTGGTTGACTCGTTCCACTTGGCCATTGGACTGAGGGTGATAGGCCGACGAGAAGTCCAGTTTAATTTGCAGAAGGGAACAAGGGGCATGCCAGAAACGAGAGGTGAACTGGACTCCTCTATCTGAAACGATGTTGGCAGGCATCCCGTGCAGCCAAAAGATGTGTTTCACGAACAGGGTGGCCAACTGCGGAGCCGATGGAAGACCTGGCAGCGGCGTGAAATGCACCATCATGTAAAAATGGTCCACCACGACCCAGATAACTGAACACCCATCAGAGGATGGAAGGTCTGTCACGAAGTCCATTGCGATGTTGGTCCAAGGTGCTTCTGGTACTGGAAGTGGTAACAGGAGACCAGCAGGTCGCAGTTGGGAGCTTTTATTCTGGGCGCAGTTAGGACAAGCGGCCACAAAGTCTTTAACGTCTTGCGAGAAGGAGGGCCACCAGTAATGCCGGGCTATCAGATCGAGGGACTTGCGATACCCCGGGTGACCGGCAATCCGAGATGCATGACCCCAGGACAGAATTCACCTCCTTAGTGCGGAGCGTGCAAAGGTCTTACCGGGAGGGATCTCTCGCAGTTTTATGCCTGAAGCAAGGACGAGACGGTCGGGAGACACAAAATATTGCGGTTCTGGTGCAGAATCGGCAGTATCTGAGGCCCTGGATAATGCATCCGCCTTGCGTTCTTAGCAGCCGGTCGGAAGTGCAGGTTAAAGTTGAAGCGGGAGAAGAATAAGGACCAACGGGCCTGGAGAGGATTCTGCAGTCTGCAGGTACAGGAGGTTTTTATGGTCCATGTATATGGTATCGGGTGAAGGGCACCCTCCAAAAAGTGACGCCATTCCTCCAAGGCCAGTTTAATGGCCAGAAGTTCTCTATCCCCGACAGCATAGTTCTTCTCAGCTGGAGAAAAAGTACGAGAGAAAAACCCGCAGGAAACAAACTTGTCCTTGGAGGACTTCTGGAGAAGAACCTCCCCGGCACCGACTCAGGAAGCATCAACTTCAAGGTAGAAGGCCTTCTCAATATCCGGACGATGGAGTACTGGAGCGGAAGTGAAAGGCTTCTTCAGCTTTGGAGGTCCATAGGCGAGGGTTACTACCTTTCTTGGTGAGAGAGACGATGGGTGCCACAAGAGAAGAAAAGTGTGGGATAAATTGGCGATAATAATTTGCAAAGCCATAAAACGCTGGATAGCCCGTAGGCCGATGGGGCGTGGCCAGATAAGATCAGCTGACAGCTTCTCTGGGTCCATTTGGAGACCTTGCGAAGAGACAATGTATCCCAGGAAAGGCAAACTGGAGCGCTCAAACAAATACTTCTCCAATTTGGCGTAGAGGTGGTTGCGCCGAAGGCGGGTGAGAACCTGACGGACATGGGACCGATGAGACTCGAGATCCGGGGAGTAGATCAGAATGTCGTCAATTTAGACCAGAACACAGTCATATAGCAGATCACGAAAGATTTCGTTTACAAACTCTTGGAACACGGCAGGGGCATTACAGAGCCCAAAGGGCATGACCCAATATTCAAAATGGCCGTCCCAGGTATTAAACTCGGTCTTCCACTCATCCCCCTGGCGGATGCAGATGAGAATGTAAGCGCCCCTGAGGTCGAGTTTGGAGAAGACTGTGGCCCCCCGGATTCTGTTGAACAATTCAGAAATCAACGGCAGTGGGTAGCGGTTCTTGATGGTAATTTTGTTCAGACCGCGATAGTCTATGCAAGGCCGCAGGGACCCATCCTTCTTCACAACAAAGAAGAACCCTGCCCCTGAAGGAGAGGATGAGTAGCAGATAAAGCCCTTTGCCAAATTCTACAGGATGTAAGCTGTCATTGCTTCAGTTTCGGGTCGTGATAGCGGATATACCCTACCCCGAGGAGGGGTGGCACCAGGCAGGTTCGATTGGACAATCATACGGCTGATGCTGTGGCAGGGGCTCAGCATGTATCTTGACAAATACATCCGAAAATTCTTTGTAGTGCACTGGGAGTCCAGGAAGAGCAGGGGTGGCCGGCTGAAGAGTAGAGGCACCCACAAAACTAGACGGACAAGAGAACGAGATGCAAGATGAGTGACACTGATTTCTCCATCGAGTGACTTCACCAGACCTCCAGTCGATGTTTGGATTGTGCCTGCGTAACCAAGGAAGTCCCAGGAGAAGCGCACTAGAAGAGCAGGGTAGTACAAGAACCGAAATTTGTTCCTGATACAGAACCCCTACGCGCAAGGTAAGAGGCTGGGTATTATGCCGGATGGTGCAGGAGAGTACCTGTCCATTCACAGAAGAGACGGAAAGGGGCTTGGCCAGAGGAACTACGGGTGGGTGGAATTTGGAGACCAAAGCAGGATGGATGAAATTACCCGCAGAACCCGAATCCACGAAGGCGACCACTTGAAGGCTTGAGCCAGATGGTAGAATTAAATTGACCGACATGGTCAGAGGTGGAGAGGTAGAATCCTTGCCGAGGTTTGCCTCTCCCACAAAACCTAGGATCTGGAGTTTCCCGGACGGATCAGGCAGTCTCTTAGAAGATGCTCAGAGGACCCACAATAGAGGCACAATCCCATATTCCTCCTGTGGGTCTTTTCTTCAGATAGATGGGCTCAATCTACCTGCATAGGTTCCTCTCAAGCTGCTGCACAGAGAGGTTAAAGCGGTCGCTGAAAAACCAGTGCAAGGCGTGGAACCCTGCGAGGCCGAGAGGCATCATAATCTCGCCGACCTACTTGTGGAAGCACAGCCACATGAACATCGCTGCGGGTGGCCCGGGTGCTGAGGTTATCCAGACAAGTGGCCCGATCACGCCCTGCTTGTACATTTTTGATGCGCCCGGCAAGCCCCTCCCAGAAGATCGCGACCAGAGCTTCATCGTTCCAGGACAGTTCAGAAGACATGGTCCAGAACTGTACAGCATACTGTCCCACCGTGGAATCCCCTTGACAAAGCCGTAGAAGCGAGGAGGCAGCAAAGAAGGCACGACCAGGCTCTTCAAATACTTTACGGAAGGCCGCCAGGAAGTGCGACAGGTTGGCAGTCACTGGATCCCCTCGTTCCCACAAGGGAGTAACCCAGGCCAGCGCTTGACCGGATAGCGGCGAGATGATGAAGGCCACCTTTGCCCAGAAGGGAAGCGAGAAGGTCTTAGCAGCAGGTTAACCCCCAGGTCGCTACCCTCGACGCAGGCCCCAGCGGTGACAGCCGAAGTAGTAGGCACGGAACAGGCCAGGACACAGAGAGGCACCACAGGAGGACTGGCAGGCACGGCTGGAACGATGTCAGCAGATAAACGTAGACAGGTAGCAATGGATGCAGGCAATGGCAGAGGAGTTAGGAGGACATATAGAAAAAGAAAACACAAGGATTGGACACCAAAAACTGGGCGTGGAGAGCAGGAAACGGCATCCTTAAAAAGCTCCTGCAAGAATGGGATTGGAGGAGCACAATTACCTGTTGCGCGCTGACCCTTTAAATCTAGGGAACAGACGTGCGCGCGCCCCTAGTGGGGAGGAAGATGCAGAGGAGCGAACCTGTTGAGGAGGAAGCAGGACAGGAGCAGGTGAGCAAACAGCAGCCCTGGGCGCACCGTGGGAACGACCAGCAGCAGATTAACAGACGTGCTTGCGGCCTAGGAGTCGCACCACAGCACGAGCCGTTATAATGTATTTTACTCAATATAAAAACACAAACACGCTTAATTAACCCTTGGATATAAATTGTGCTCCAGAAATGACCAGGAAAAATTTACTTGTACGTGGCGTTTAAAAACATCGTGTATTTTACTCAATATAAAAGCACAAGCACGCTTAATTAATCCTTGGATATAAATTGCGCTCCACAAATGACCAGGAAAAATTTACTTGTATGTGACGTTTAAAAACACCGTGTATTTTGATCAATTTAAAAGCACAAACATGGTTAATTAACCCTTGGATATAAATTGTGCTCCACAAATGACCAGGAAAAATTTATTTGTATGTGGCGTTTAAAAACACTGTGTATTTTACTGAATATAAAAGTACAAACACGCTTCATTAACCCTTGGATATAAATTGCACTACACAAATGACTTGGAAAAATTTACTTGTATGTGCTGTTTAAAAACACTGTATTTTACCGAATATAAAAGCACAAACACGCTTAATTAACCCTTGAATATAAATTGCACTCCAGAAATCACCAGGAAAATTTTACTCGTATGTGGCGTTTAAAAACACCGTGTATCTGACTTATTATAAAACCAGTAACAGGCTTAATTAACACTTGGATATAAAGTGCACTCCAGAAATGACCACGAAAAATTTACTTGTATGTGGCGTTTAAAAACACTGTGTATGTTACTCAATATAAAAGCACAAACATGCTTATTTAACCCGTGGATATAAATTGCGCTCCACAAATTACGAGGAAAGATGTAGTCGTATGTGGCATTTAGAACCACTGTGTCTTTTACTGAATATAAAAGCACAAACACACTTTATTAACCCTTGGATATAAATTGCGCTCCACACATGACCAGGAAAAATGTAGTCGTGTAAAACCACTAACAGGCTTAATTAACCCTTGGATATTCAATGCGCTCCAGAAATGACCAGATGGAATTAAAATGTATATGGGGCAGAATTAGACCCACCCTGGACTTGAATTACAATACCCCACAAACTGAATAAAAATGATAACGGAAGAGGAGCAGTCTCTGATAAAAGCAGTGACAACCCCCGCTGTTAAAAGCAATTTCCTTTATGTGAGATCTCTGCTGCAGCAGACGGACGCTTATGTGTGAGGAGCGAGCATGGTGTCCGTACTTATAGTGCTGTGACGTCACAGAAGCCCGTAGGTCTCTGACTGGCTTGATGTCTGCACATGTCATTTAGGGTCTTCCTTTCTTCCTCCCAGAGTTCTCTTCCCCATGTCACGCCATGTGCTTGCGGCCATTTTAGCAATACAAAACACACGTCGTTCCCCTGACGTACCCCACACTTCTATTTCGTCCCGAACCAAAATTTTCCTAGAATTAATTTGCCCATCTCTAATCACCACACCAGCGGTCAAACGCCTTTTTAATAGGAGAAGGCTGACACCCCATTATGTTCTTGTAGAAGGTAGAGACCGACTTTACAGGTTCTGCCCGTCTAGCCAACCTCTCCAAGGCTCCACATGCCAGCTTTCTCCTCCCCCCGAATGTTTATAACATGCGTGCCATAGCTGAAAATATTTGAAAAGTGTTCCCTTCTGCAAACTAAGTCTGTCTGCTAAGTCTTGTTAATCGGGAAACCTTCCGTCAACGTATAATTGTCCCAGGTATTTTATACCCTTTTGTGGCCACAATTCAAAATCCACCAGGATTCCAATTCAGAGAGCTTCCCATTTCGCCACAAAGGTATATATGGTGACCACGAATCTCTCTCTCCCTCACCAGAATAGACTCCAACAAATCTCTTCCAGACAGCAACTGTTGCTGCCATGATGGCCGTATAATACTGTATCGGGCGCATCCCCTGCCTATACACCAAGTTCCCCAGCGCTTCATACGAGCCCACCAATGTCGCCTCCAAAACAACTGCCGGATTATTACAATCAGCTTGGATCCACCACCCCGCATAAGACAATTGTACTGCTACATAATAAATGTAAAAGTCCAGAAGCGCCAGTCCTCCATCCTCATAAAGAGCCCTCAATGTTGGCTTCCCAATTCTAGGGGCACTTCCCGCCCACAGAGAAGCCGAGATCTGACTTTCCAGCGTTTGGAAGTGCAACTGAGGAATCAGGGTAGGGGCAGCTCTGTACAACAATTTAGGCAGGAGGACCATCTTGATGATATTGACCCGTCCCACCAGAGTTAGGGGGAGCGATCTCCAAACCACCAGCTTCCTGGCAATCTCCTGCACCGCCAACGAGAGGTTAAGAGTTATAAACCTATTTATGTCTCTGTGAATCTGTACGCCGAGGTACTTAAACTGATCTGAAACCTCCATCTGGCATCTAGGGGAGATCTATGCCATCTGGACATCGTCTACTAAAAATAGCACTGATTATGCCCAATTCACTTTCAGACCGGAGAAAGTCCCATAAGAGTCCACCTCCTCCAGGAAGGCATTCAGGGAGCTCCGTGGGTCTGCCAGGTAGGGTGATTCTTAATGGGTGTACAGTGGCACTGGAGGGGGAGCTGGCACAGGCTGAAGCAGACTATGGGAGACAGGCTAATGAGGAGCACAGAGGCAAGATGGTAGAGGTGCAAAGAGCTTATAATTTACTCCTCACCCAATACATGCAGAAGCTCTTTGGATTTTGGTCAAAATCAAGTTTGACGTTAATCTCAGATGGTTTTGGGCCTTCCCAGGACTGTCTTATCGATTGGACACACTAGGCAGTTGCCAAAAGGCCCCATGAGCCTAGGGGCCCCATTCTTTTTATCAAAACTGTAAGGGTTGGCGGCATGGCCAGAAGCCAAGGAAGATGATCCCACATTAGAAGGGCTCCTACTACCGGCTATCTAAACTCACTGACCCTGCATTCATTTCAAAAAGAATATCTCGCCTACCTTGTAATATCCCAGGGAGGGCAACGGTTCCCCCACGGACTCAAACGGCACTGGATGCATACTTCTGTAGAGTTAGTCCTCCTATGGTGCCTCTGGCCTGCCCACCTCCATTACAGCTTGCCTCCTGGCAGCACGCAGTATCAGCTGCCCGATCACCGCTTATTACAGCAGTGGTGACCAGAGCGGAGGATTTTCTGCTTCGCTCAGAGACTAGAGCTCTGAAAGCTGCATGCCTTCTGTCAGGAACAACTCCGGTGCCTCCGGGGCACTCGGTGCGGACACAGGTACCGGCTCTGCTGGTCACCCCCCCCTCTCCGCCTCAGCTGGAATGTGTTCAGCCACCATCTTGTATGGCGCTTAATCCACCTTTTTATATATATATATAGCCCGCCTGATCCTACTTTAGAGCCTAAGACCCCTGCAGGGATGTCACCTTCCAGGGTCTCTACGGGCTCAGACATGCTGGACCCTAGACCTGCCTCCTCTCCTCATATTATGGACTCAAATGGCGGGGAATTATCATGGCAGGAATCCCATGCATCCTCCCCAACATTGCATAGCCCTCATATCACAGAGCACCATCCATGAACTGATTTACTGCAACAACTGCTCATCAAGGATAATCTAAGAGCATTATTGTCTGATGTTAAAATTCAAGCAAAGATGAGATTGCCACCCTCAGACAGGAGAGTAAACAAATAGCATCTCGTATGGAAATATTAGAGGAGGACCATGACAACACGCAAAAGTGTCCACCCAAATGTCCATGGTTAGAGATCTGGCCCGACATATTGAGGACCTTGACAACCGTGGCCATAGAAACAACATTAGAATTCGGGGGTTTTCAGAGGCACAAGGAGACAAAAATCTACAAGTTATCTTGGACTCTATATTCAACCACATATTAGGGGTCTTTCCCCCTTGCTCTGTCAAGGGCACACAGAGGGCTTTGAACTAAAGGCTCCTCTCCACTCCCCAGAGATGTTATCTGCTGCCTATATGAGCATATGGTAAAAGAAGCAATCAGGGAAAAAGCTAGAGGCTTGCGAAATATTGATTACCAAGGCTCCTCTATCAAGATATTCTCAGACTTGTCATGGCATACTCTACAAAAAGTCACCACCTTCATCCTCTCCTCACCAGACTGAAAGAGCGTTGCATCCCATACAGGTGGAACTTTCTTTTTGTACTCTTGGCTCGGGTGGAGGGACGTTCCACACTCCTCAAGATCGTCTTTGATCTTCCAGCCTTTTGCAAGACCCTACAGATTCCTTTCCAAAGATTGATGATTCAGAGATATCCACTCTCCCACTGCCTCTGCCACCTATCTGGCAGTCTAACGAGTCATAAAGGATGCTCTCCCGGGGCCTCTCCTCCAGCCCAGCTGGCATACTCTACAAAAATGTCGCCACCTTCATCCTCTCCTCACCAGACTGAAAAAGAGTTGCATCCCATACAGGTGGAACTTTATTTTTGCACTCTTGGCTCGGGTGGAGGGAAGTTCCACAATCCTCAAGATCTTCTTTGATCTTCCAGCCTTTTGCAAGACCCTACAGATTCCTTTCCCAAAGATTGATGATTCAGAGATATCCGCTCTCCCACTGCCTCTGCCATCTATCTGGCAGTCTAACGAGTCATAAAGGATGCTCTCCCGGGGCCTCTCCTCCAGCCCAGAAAATTCCGCATTCACTGCCCCGTTAATTTTGGGACTTCACGCCGGATAGTTGAGTAGATGTCCTTGCATTTCTGCTTAGGGTTATTTTCCCACCTAGGTGCCTTTTCTTACCATATTTTTGTATAGGGCCTATATTGTCTAGCTCAAATTTAAGAAGATAGACCGTTAGCTATAAGTCTCACAGTTCTACTTCTTTTTGTGTAAATTTCTTGCATTCCAACATCTCTCACTTCCCTCTGGCGTAGTCCATCAGTGGAAATCAAGACACTTTCTCATACGTCTTCTTATAAGTTCCGTTTTCTCTTTCCATAAGGAGGAGGGGTCGCATTGACGATCCTCTCCGGGGTCTTTGGTGAAAGCCCCTAGTAACCTCCAGGCCTCCCAAACCAGTGTTATTGCACTTAAAAGGGACATTGGTCTCCCTATTTCTGTACTATTACTTTGCGCTGGTTGCATAGTTGGTTGATACTAATTTTTTCTTCAACTCCCTCTTTGTCAGTCTAGTCTGTGTCTATTCCCCCTCCCCCATTGTCCTCTCCCTTCCTATTTCCCTTCTCCCTCCCTTCTTAGGTTCCTTTATCGATTTCAGAGTTTTACCAATTAATAGTGAGATTCTTAGGACCTTCTCCAGCTCGAATACAGTGTTCCCTTAGATCTTTAATTATGGTTCGCTGCATCACCTTAAATGCTAAAGATGTGATTTCTAATATTAAGAGGATATTGGCCTTGAGAGAGTATAAGTCCTTGAGGACACACACTGTGTTCCTGAAAGAAACTCACTATTATGATCACAGGACCATTTAACTTTGTCAAATCCATACATACTACTGCTTTCTCTGCCTTCAATGACAGGAAGTCATGGCATCGTTGATCGATCGAGCAGGAAGGTATATTATCCTTAAAGGCACATTATGTGGAAAACCAATCATGCTATGTAACGTATATGTACCAGACACCTCTCAGGTGTCTTTCTTAAGTATAGTTTTTATCAAACTAAGTAAATTTCCTTCCACAGCCCTGCTTTTAGCAGTAGGGATTAGCGATATTATCGACAAGTTGAAATCGGCACGGAAAATTTTCCGGGATCACCCCGCTGGGATTAGGTGACGATTTAAAGATAATTTTTTTACTATCGTCCCTTTTTTAGCTTTTCCCTGTCTTTTTGGCACCACCAATCAGCTCCGAAATAAGGGGGTTGGGGGAAAATGTACGACGTAAACCACTTGGCGGTGTAGGGTTTTCCTTTGGGCTCCCAAAAATAACTGACCTCTTTTTATCAAAGGCAACTGCTTTTCCCCTGTTAACTCTTTCCCTCGGGTATGTCATTCACAGAAAGGACGTTCAGGTCTAAACCCAAATAGTTTCCCAAAAACAGCTCAAAGACCCCCTCTTCTTTTTCCCACAAAACCATCCACGTATTGTAGCTTAAATTATTTAAATTAGAGTTTTTTTCCCCACTTTTTTTTTAGTTAGAGAAATTTTTTAAAGAAATTGGGGGTTGTGCAGCCAGGGGGGGGGGGGGGCGGGGCGGGGGAAGGGTTTTGGAAAAGGGGGGGTATATTGTGTACCCCAGGGGTGTCCTGTGCCCTTGAATTGAAAAAGCTTTTTTTTTTTCCCACTTTTTTCCCAAACAGACCTCTAAAAAGGAAATTTAAAATTGTCCCCTTTTGCTTTTAATTTTCTATTGCACTCCCCGGGCATAACTTATCCCTATAATTTTTAAAAAGTTCAATTGAAGTCCGGCATCTTTTGCCCCAAAGAGCTCATTTGTCCCAAAATTTTTTCATATTTGAAATTATCCTTGCTGTAAAGGGGTGAAATTGATTTGCACATTTTTAAATCCATATCCCCTTTTTAAAAATTTTTAAAATTTGCAGCCCGGGCCTTCTCAGGGGAAATAAGGAGGGATTAAAAATTTTTTTGGGATTGCCGACTTTGCAGTACAGTTTCTCAAAAAGGGAGACTGTAAAAAAACTTTTTTAAACCCTTTGGAAATTTTTTTTTATCTGTCTGAACATGGAGCGAATCCCAAGTGGTAACGAGAAAAAGGGGGGTGAAATGACATGGGGGGTTTGGGGCCCATGCTGCCCCCCGGGGCGGGGTTTTGCAAGGGCCGGGTTTCAACTAAATGGAGGTTCAAAGACAAATTTTTTCCAGGCGTTTTTTTATTTGAGGTTCTATAAAGGAAAATTTTTGCGGGTTTTGGGGTCATGCCGCGTAAAAAAAACCCAAATAAAAAGGGTCTTATTGAAAAAACCCTATTTGCCGCGTTTTCAAGGCCCAAAAAATTGAAAGGGGTTTACGGGTTTTTCCACCCCCCCTTTAAATCCCTTTTTCCCAAAAATCAAAATCAAAAATTTCCTTCAACCCTCTTACAATAAAATGCGGGAATTTGACAACAGGCCTAAACTGCCCAAAAAGGGGGGACTTCTGTTGAAATTCGTTTTACTTTCTTTTTCCGGTGGTAAAACGCAGCAATTGTCGCTGAATGGCAAGTACCCGTACAGCAGAGCAAGTTTGGGGAAAAATTTTTTTTTTTTAAAATCAATTTTTTATGGGGTTTGTGTTTTTGGGAGTTTTCCAAAAGGGCTTTTTTTGGGGGTTTTTGGGGGTCCAAATTTAAAAAAGGGATCCCAGGGGTGGCAATATAATATTCCTGTCTTCCGGAATAAAAGGGGCCCCGGTTTTTTTGGAAATAGAATGGGAAGTATAATGGGTGGGCCCCCCATTTATTTCCAAAGGGGCCCTGTCTCTCGCCGCAGCCGTTTAAACTGGGGCCCCCTCCCGGGGCTGAACCCCCCACTTTTTCCCTATTTGGACGTTCTTCTGCCACCTCCCACCGCATATAAACAATTTTTGCCCCGGGGCAAAAAGTGAGGGGGGTTTCCCGGCTTTCCCAGGGGCCCTTTTCCCAATAGGGGTGTCTTTTTTTCTGAAAGGGGCCCCGTAGTTTGGGGTTTTACCACTTACCTGTTTGGGGCTACGCCTCCTCATTTTTTCGGTTAAACCCTTTAAACATAATGAATTATTTTAGCCTGTGAATTGTTTTCTGTACTTTTTGGGCCTTTGTGTCTTGCCTAATAGCACTACCCGGGTTTACTGTTGGGGATTTTAATTCCGCTTCTCCTGGGGGTTTTGGTGTCAGAAGGGAAAGGTTTTGTTCCTTCCCAAAACTTTAATGTCAGCGACAATTATGGGACTATCATATCGGCATAATAATTGCCGATTTTCGGTTTTTAAAACCGAAAATGTTTGTCAACACAATCGCTAAATCATATTTAGGGGGAGACCCCCAATATATTTTTTCAAAAAATTCCATGGAAAAAGGTGCCTCGGGGGAACCCCCCGGGCCCCCATTGGCGGGGTTTTTCAGTAGCCTTCAAAAGGTTTTATCCGATCTAAAGGGTTTTTTGACCTCTGGAGTTTAATGATCCAAAAAAGGGGGGTTTTTTTCCTTTTTCTCTCATCCCTATCAAACACAAAACCACTTGTTTAAATTTTTTTTGGCCCAATTCCCGGGACCATTTGGGGGGGGGGGGGGGGGGGGGGGGGGGGGGGGAAACTTTTTTTTTTTTTTTTTTTTGTGTTTTGGGGTTTTTTTTTTTTGGGGGGGTTTTTGGCCTTTTTTAAAAAAACCTATTCATGGTCCAATCACCCCCCGGGTCATGGGGGAAATTTAAATCTCAAGCTTCCCATATTAAAACCCCTGTAACTGAAACTAAATAAAACCCCTCTTTAAAAAAAACCAGCTCAGAAAAATTTTTGCGGGTTTCCTTTTTCCTTTTTTGGCCAAAAAACCCGGGTTTGGTATCCGCACCTCCATTTTTGGGGAAATTTCACAAGCAGTTTTGGGGGTAGGCTTTTTGGCGCTGGGTGCCGCCCAAAGGGATCACATGGGGGGAATAATCACTTTTCAAACTCTCCTTAGGGATAAGGAGGGCACTTTGAGGTATGATCCTAAATCCTTTTTAAATTTTTCTTTCTAAAACTTCTTTTAAAAACCTTTACCCACTATCCTCAACTTTTTTGGGGAACTTTGGTAAGGCTCAATGTTTTATAAGGAGATTCCTACAAAATTTTCCCCATTAGCGCCCCTTACCCCCAGGAGGCATCTTTTTTCCTTTGGGGTACTCCCACCCAAAATGGGGGAACCTAGGGAAGTTTTTAAGGCCCTTTCCCAAACTGGATATCCCTTTACCAGATGGTCTTCCATACTTATTTTTTTAAAGTTTTCAGAGTTTCCCAGCCCCCATTTTCTACAGCTTTATAACTCTTTCATGAAGGGCTCCCCTATCCCCGGGCTCATGTCTAAACTCTCCCCTTTACCCTTACTTATAAACCCGGAAGGAAATAGGGCCCGATGGGGGCTAACTACCGCCAATCTTTCCTGTTTAACTCTGAAAATAAAATATATACAAAAACCCTTTGCCCATGGGCAAAAAACATGGCTTCCTAAAAATATTCAAAAGGGATCAAAATTTTGGGCGCCATTCCGGCGGGTGGAGAAAAAACGGAGGCTTAAAAATTTAAATCTAGGGGAATTAATTAATTATCATTACAGCGGGCCCCTGCTCCTTATGTTGGGAACCCGAAAAGGGCCTTTTTTTGGTTTACAAGGGCCCCTTTCTTTTTGAAATTTTTTAAGCTTTCTGATTCCCCCATAAACTCTTTCTGGTACAAAAAAGGGGTTTTTACCCCTCTTTTCTGCCTTAAGTCCCTTTGGATGCTTATCGAATTAAAAACCCCCTTTTCACGGGGTTTGCCCATTTTTTCCCAAATTCTATTTGCTTTTTGTATTGACCTCTTGCTTTTTTCTATTTGAGCCAACTCGGATATTAAAGGTATTCAGGTCAGAGACAAGGAATTTAAATTATCTCTCTTCGCTGATGACATTTTCCTAACCCTGACAGATATGCATAAAACCCCTGCTGCACTTAAACCCCATTTTTAAAAATTTTGGGAATCTTCGGGAAATAAAACCCAATTTACATCAAAAGAAAAAGGCCCTCCTGAAACATTTCCCCTGGGGTCCTCCCTCCTAAAAAATTTAATTTCCCCCTTAAATGGATCGCAGAGTCATTTGCTCAAATATCTAGGTACACAGAAAAAGGGAAAATTCAATTTTTTTGGGGTACAATTTTCCCCCATTTTTTAAAAGGGAATTTGGGAAACCTGCTCCCCAAAAATTTTCAATCACGGGCCTCTCTTTTTTTTGGCGGGACAAAAACTCTGTAAAAAGTTCCTTTTTAAAAAAATAAAACTTTTTTCCTATTTGAAACTCTCCCGGTAGCAGTTGCCCTGAATGAATTATGCTCCCTTCAAACCCACCCTATTTTTTAGTTTCAAATGGGCCATGGGGGAAATAGAGTGGCAAAAAAGTGTCATAATGACCAATAGAGAGGGGGTCTTGCGGTTCCTAACATCCTTAATTATTACTGGGCTCCCCCCATTTAAACCCCCCCCAACCGGGGTTAAACTTTGGGGGCCCTACCCCAAATGGATGGTATTGAAAAAACCCGGGTTTGCTCCCCCATCCTAAGCTTTTTCTTTTGGCCACTCTGGGCCTTCCCCCCTGATTGGGTCCCCCCTTTGGGGCCCCCAAAAAATTTCTACACGGGAAAATTTATGCAATCACTGCAAGGGCTATTTTTCCCTTTTGGGCCTCTAAAGCATCCCCCTTTTTGGCATCCTTTCTTCCCACACCTCTTTTCCTACACTGTTGGGGTTTTTTTGTTTGCCCCATGGCTGGGGTTTATCTTTTTCCGTTTGTAGATATTGCGAGACCCAAAGGGGGACAAAAATTTTTAAATCCCTTTTGAAATTTTCCCAAAGGGGGTTTAAATTTTCCCGGAGATCATTTTTTTCACTTTTCTTAAATAATACACCCTTAAAGGCCCCCATGGGGGGTAAAATCTACCCTACCAAAAGGTCTTTTTTTCACAATCTACTTTACCCTTTCAGCCCTTTCCCTGATGGGGTTTCAATGCATAAATATATGAAAAAGGGGAAATTTTTTACTTAAGCAATGTGGTGCCTTACCCCCCAGGGCTGGGGAAAAGGGTTAATTCTGGTACCCCGGGAAAAAAAGGGGAGTTGCGCCCCCCCCCCCTTCCCCCCCCCAATTTTAAAATTTCACCCCACTCCATGCCTTTTTTCCCCCCCTTCGGGGATGGGAAAGGGAAGCAAGCCCTACATTCCCCTTACTTTTCGCCTATCCATCGTCCCCCTGCTTACCCTAAATGGCAAAATCGGGAAAAACCCCCAAACGGCCAACCCTTCGGGTTTTTACAAACAAAATAAGGAAATTTATAAAAAAATTTTAAACTCTTTTTGGTCCCTAACTCCGGATTTTTCTGTATTAATGGAACCCCCATTCCCACAATTTTTTGGGCCCCTTGTGGTTCCTAAATTTGGGAACATGCTTCCTTTTTTTTGGGATTGCCCCAAAATCATTCAAATTTTTTGGTCGGGGTGGGGGCCCCTTTAGATAGCGGCCCTCAACGCAAAAAACCCCCGGGGAAAAGGAGGGGTTAATTTTAAAAAATTGTGATTAGCGATTCCCCAAATTTTTCCAAAAAAAAAACCCTTTTCGACCTGAATTTTTTTGCAGCAAAAAAGGTTTTAAAAAATAGCTTTTTCCCTGGCTCGGAGAGCCTTTTAGGGTTTTTGTAGAACTTTTGTGCGATGCTAAAATTATGCATGGGGAACGTGGTTTGGTATTAAAAAAAATTTGCTATGTTTTAGTATGAAAAACGAAGATGACAGCCGCTATTTTTAAATTCTTCAAAATTCCCTTACCCGGGGGCATTATGGGGGCAAAACTGACTAAATAACTGAGGTAAAAACCCAGCCTGCCCAGTAAGTAAAGGGGGCCTCTAGAAAGAAGGACGGGAAGGGCCCAAGTTTCCTACTATAGTGTCAAAAAACCACTTTTTAAAAGGGACACAGATGAAATTCCCCCAGATTAGAAAAACCTTTTCTTTTTTAAATTTCGGGACACATGTAACCCCCTTTCCCCCACCTCAAAAGGGGGGAATATCAGCAGAAATTTTTTGGCTTTTGCCATTAGAGAGGGCGAAATTTTCCCAAAATTTCCCGTTTCGTTCACTTCGCCGAATTTCTGGGCAAAAAAAAAATTTCGTTCCAAATTACTTGGGCACAAAATCACGTTAAAAAAAAAGCTTTTTCCGGGCTGCACAAAAGGCGGGGTGCTGTAGAACGTTGTGCCATGTTTAAAAATATCAGAGGGGGCGGGTTTTGGGTCCTTAATACAATTTTGGGTTTTTTTTGTATGACACGCAAAGGGGCCCTCCCGCCGCTCTTAGAAAACGCTTTCACTATAAAATTCCCTCGGCACTTTAAAAAAGGCAAAACTGACCAAAAAATTAAGCGGGGGAAAGTTGCCTGATAAAGTCATGCCAAGAAAGCTGGGGAAAAAAAAAAGCGAGAGCTCAGGTGGCAACATTAGGGCAGAGTTGGAGGGGACCGCTAGCCACGCCCCCGCAAAGAGGTCAGACAGTGGCACAATGGAAAATTTAGAAAGGGGGGCAAAAAAAGATAGGCCACAGGGGGAAAATGACACCGTGTTTAGGGCCCCGCAAACAGCCACAGCAGCAGCATGGTCAACCAAGGGGCACCCAAAGACCAGTGTTATCACGGCGCGCCAAGCAGCAGCATAGGGCGACAGTGGCCCCAATGGAAAAAGTGTGTAGGGGCCGGCAGCAGCCACAACCCCAGCATGAGGGCAAACAGTTTGGGACAATTTACACAGTGTGTAGGGGCAAAGGCAGAGCCACAAACACAGCATGAGGTAAAACATGGCAAAAAGACACAGTGGGTAGGTCACGGGGCGCACATGAGGTCAGGCAGAGGACAATGGAAAATTCTGGGGGGGCAAAAAAAAGGGGTAATCCACAAGTGGGCCCAAAACACCCGTGGGGGGGTCACGGCAGCAGCCACAGCACAGCATGAGGTCCCAAAAGTACCAAAGACAAAAGTGTAGGTCCCGGCAGCAGCCACAGCAGCAGCATGAAAGGTTTAGGGAGTGGCACAATGACATTTGGAGGGGGGCAAAAAAAGGGTAAGGCCCCAGGTGGGACAAAAAGACACAGTGTGGAGGTCACGGCAGGGAGCCCCAAACAGCAGCATGAAAGGGGGGACAGTGGAACAATGACAAGTGTGGGGGTGGGGGGCAATTTCCAGTCCCTGGAAAAATGGGTTGGGGGCAGATGGGGAAACCCGTCAGCAGATGTGTGGGATCAGGGGGGGCAGCATCAGAATTTTGGGTGAGGGGGTAGTTTTAACCCAAAAATATTTCTCACAGTTTGGGTGAGGCCCTCAGCCCGATTAGGGCTGACGCCTAAGGCATTTTGTGTGGAAATCCTGGGCCTCCCGCCTGATTCATCTTGACAAAAGGGCATGTTCCCCATTTCCCCGGGACAAAAGGGGGTTTTCCCCTTGGGGGAACGATGGCCCCCCCCGCACTGAACACCCCTTTTGGATTGGGGGGGGCCCCACTACTGGGCCCGGGGAGGGCACTCTCCATGCAAAATCGGCAAGTTGGGGGCCACACATCCAAGGGTTTTGGGGGCCCGGTTTTTCCACGGATCTTCTTTAAATGGGGGGGCAGGTGCTGTCCAAGTAGGCCACCCCCGGGTTTTCAGGGGCTGCTCCAGGTCCCGCTCTGTGCTGCTGGCGACAAAACCCCCCCACTACGGGGGAAAGGGGCTGCCCATCAGGCTCCCGAATTAGGACTGCTGATGGGGCTGGGACTGCTCCTACCCCCCCCCCTTCCCCCGCAGCCCCGGCAGTGAAAGTGGCGCTGGGGGAACCCCCCGGTCAGCCTTTTCGAGGAGGGACCCATTTCCACATAGGCAGCGGCCCAAATATTACGGGGGATTTCCCTTTAGTATTTTAGTTTGGGCCCCCTCTCAATACTGGGAAAAAGGCCTTTCCCATTTTGGCCCGGGGGAGGGTCCCCAAAAGGGGGGTTAAGGGCCGAAATTTTCCCTCTGCCGGATGTGATATTCCTGTCAAAAGCCCCAAAATAAATGCTGCGGCAAACTCACAATTTTAAACCCCAGGGGGTCCGCCTCCATTTTTCCCCAAAAATACGCCACGGTGTTGGGGGTCATCTGCCCCCTCTTTTCCCCATTTCCCTCCACCTCCCCAGCTTTTCCCCCCCCTGCTCCCCCTTCTTGCACCTGGGGAAAAATCCACTCATTTTAAAAGACCAATGCTTTTGCTCCAATGTCCTTTCCCCCTCCCTCCCCCTCCATTTCGTCCCCCCCGGGATCATGTGGCACGAGTGTGCGCCACATCTCCAGCCCTCCCCAGACAGATTTTCGCTCTTTTCCCGGACATGAAGCAGTGGAATGACGTTATTCATCCTTTTCCGGGCGATGACAAATAAGTGCCTCTCGAATGGCCTAAAACAAAGGCGGGTCACGCATGAGCTCCCACTGGTGACAAAAAGTTAAAAGGGGGGAGTACTTCTTCTCCCTGGATCACAAAAAATCTTTTAAGGCAAAGTCGGTCCAACTGTGCGGGTGGAATTCCAACGGTGGAAAACATCGCATTCAGAGTGTGGGGGGGAGGCCGTTTGCTGCTGCAACTCGAGGGGGTTTTCTGGCTTTGCAAGAATGGAAAAAAGTGCATGCCGTTTCCGGGCCCTTTAAAATGTTCGAAGATCGGGGGAAAGACTTCAGAACCTTTTCACAACCAGATTAAAACCGTAACCCCAGCAGGGCGATGGACCACCCCCCTCCTGGGTAAAACACGGACCCCATGTTACCCATTTCGTCCCCCTGGTTCCGATTTGCTTGGCGCGGAGAAACCCCACAATCAATTTCTTGCTGCATGAGGGAGCATTCCTCCCTGTGTGATTCGTTCGCCGGCAACCCAGGTGTAAAAACTGCGTGAACCGTGTGCCCTACACATGGGTATGAGGAGCAGATTTGTGGAGGGGAGAGGGTGTGGTGGTGGGAGGGGGGAGGGGGGACATTGGCGCAGGGCAGCATTTTTGACAACGTGGAGGAGAAGCGGCGTCTCCTGCCAAGTTTTGGGGTGCCGGGGCCGGAAGCCATTCCCCAGTGGGCCAAAAAAGGGACATGTACTGCCCTAAACCGTATTTACGCCCCAAACGTCCGCGTGAAATGCCCGGGAAACAAACCGTAAGTTTAGGACTGGCCCCCCTTTGTTTACATATTTATGAATGTGGTACTCCCTTTTTTGGGAAAAGAAATTACGGCTTGGAACTCTCCATTGGGCTCGGCAAAAGCCTTTTGTTCCTAAATGGTGCTGAGTCCCCCTTTGGAAAGGGAGGACTGCAGTGCCAAAACTTGGAAAGGGAGCCGGGTCATGCTTGCCCTTAGGATGGTTGGGACGCATACTGTTGCTTTTTGCAATGCCTGGGAAACAAATGCGGGCGCCTGAGAAGCGAGGAGCAGGAGCATTGGACCGGGAGATGATGCCAAAGAGAAACAGCCCCTTTGCGAGGTGGGGGAGCCTTGAGGGGCTGCAATGGCATGCGTGCAAAGGGCCTGCTCGCTGCTGTTGCTGCGGGGGGGCGGGATGGACCCCCAACATCTAGCCACGTTTCTCCCGGCCCCGGAGGTGACGCGCATGTGTTGACGCAGGGCCGTGGTCCAACGTTAGCCCCCTGGCCACGCTTTTTTCACCCACAGTTCTACATATACCCTATTCGGCTCCTCCGGCTTAGCAAAGAACTCCCCACACCCCCGATATCGGTTTTTAAAACCGAAAAAGCCCGCACTGAGTGATACTGCCGCCGCTGCCTCGGGAGCCCCTGGCCGCTACTTTTGGCCCTTCGAAGCGGGTTTTTTACCCCGTGGCCGATTGGCTCCCGCCCCTCACACGCTGCTTCCCTCCCTGATTAGGGCCCACCGCCCCAAATTTGCTGGCGGGCCCCGCGCCTGATGCCAAGCGACGCCCTCTTCTCTTGCTGATAAACCCCTTCCCTCACCCGGCTCCCAAGGCGGTCGGTACATCACATTATTTGTGTTTCATCGTCACTGCTGTCCTCACACCGGTCTTGGTTGCAGAGGTGCCCCCTCACAACATGACCCCCCCATCCACTTCAACTCTATTTTGCCGCCTATGCAAGAAGAAGGGGGAAAAATTGGCCCCATTTTTTTCGTGCCAAGTAGTGCGACGCCCTTTCAAATTTGTTCCCCTCGCTATATAGTGGCGGACCCCAACCACATAGTAGACTCGGGCTGAGGGAACCGGATTGGGACGGTGAGGGCCCGCTGAACCGCCCCCGGGGCCCTGCCAACAAGGGTTGTGTTGACGCCCCCATCGACCTTGGCTGGGGTTTCAGTTTCATCTGGGAGGAAGTAGATGCCAGAAACCCAACAAGAACCTTGGGTTGCTGTCACCAACGGCCGCTAGATGCCAGGGCTTGTGGCCTACCGAGTACCCCTGCTGCATGCCCCCCTTTGCTGTGCTGCGACCGGGCCTGGAAATGTTTGTGCCTTGCCACTGCGGTGAAAGCCCCCACCTCTCTGTCTGAAAACTGTTTGTTCTAAAATGTAAGACAATAAAAAAAAAAAACATTTTTTAAAAAAAAAACCCCCCTAAAAAGCTTGGGGAACCCTTGGATATAAAAAGCGCTCCAAAATGGCAGAAAAAATTGACTTGTAGTGCCCTTCAAAACTCTGGTATTTTTTGAAAATTTTAAAACACAAACAGGCTTTAAAAACCTTCGGATATGAATTTTGACAGAATTTCTTCTGTGGCGGGAAAAAACAAAGTTTCTTTTATGGTACAACTGCAGAAAACGCTTAATTAACCCCTGGGTGAAATTGCGCAAAAGAATTGAGCAGCCAAAACTACTAGCTTTGTAAGGGTTTTCAATTGCTTGTTTTCTACGTACCAAAAAAGAAAAAATTGTAAAAACCTTTGCTGTGAATTATGGTACAGGAAATTGTATTTTTTTGGCGGTGAAAAAAGCGGTCTATTTTGTCCCACACACAAAAAACAACGTTAAATTTCCCCTGGTTTTAAATTGCGCAAAAAAATTGAGCAGCCCCCAAATACTAGCTTTTTAGCGTGTTACAATTGGTGTTTTTACGTCACAAAAGAGAAAAAAAAGTAATTAACTTTGCTTGTAATTATGGTACAGGAAAATTTTTTTTTTTGGCGGTGAAAAAGACAGTCTATTTTTGTCACCACACAAAAAAACAACGCTTTAAATTAACCCCCGGGTGTAAATTTCGCAAAAAAAAAAATTTACAGCCACAAACTACAGCTTTGTAGGGGTTCAATTGCGGTTTTCTACGTACACAACAAGAGAAAAAATTGTAATTAATTGTTGTGAATTATGGTTCAGGAAAAAAAATTATAAAAATTTTTTTTTGGGGGGGTTGAAAAAGAAAAGGGGTTTCTTGGAGTCACCACAACAGAGAACAACGTTAATTAACCCTGGGTGTAAAATTTCGCAAAAGAATTAGCGCCCCAAAAGAAGTGGTATTTGTATTTAAAAACGCTGTTTCTTTAAATGAATACAAAAGGAAATGGTTAGATCCCCCCTTTGGGTTTCAATGTGCTGTGGCAATAGCTTAAAATGTATATGCAGCCAAATGGACGCACATGGACTTTGATCCAATACACCAAAAAAACAAAATAGAACATTAAGAGAAGAGCTCTGAGACAAGCTGAGACCCCACAAAAAACGCGTAAAAAATCAGTTTTTCCCGTAAGGCTTTTAAAGCAGTCCGGGAAACACCTTCCCTGGGTCAGTACAGGAGGGGGGTGAGCCCCCACGTCGGGGCCCGGGGCTTATTTGTGCGGTGACTCAAGAATACCGCCGTCTGTGATTGGGTTATCTCTGCAATGCATGAGGCTTGCCCTTTTCCCCCCAGAGGCTTTGCCCCATGAACACCATGTGCCGACCATTTATCAATAAAAGCCCCACTTGTTCCCCCGAGTACCCCCCAAAATCGACTTTGTTTTAGAACCGAAATTTTCCTAAAATTTTAAAAAGAAAATTTCCCCTCCGTTAGAAACAATTCGCACCGATCATTTTGCCCCTTCCCTTTTATCCGTCATTGTCCTTTTAAAGGTCAAAATCCATCGTATTTGGGAAAGCCAAAAAACAAACACGTTTGATCCAAAACGAGATGGGATAAAATTTGGGTTTTTGCTGTCTTTTATTTCGATCCACTCCTGCTTTTGGCTACCTAATAAAGACAACCTGATGCATACAAAGGACCCTGTCATATGGCCTTAAAGGCTTCAGTTTGGGTTTTGTTTGTCCCTTTTCATTCCTTCGACAGATTAAAAAGAAGGGGAAAACCAAGCATAGTGAAAAGTCATAGGTGGGGAGGGTGGAAAAAGCATTAGGAAACCCAAAAGGGGGTTCGACAGGACAGTGGTCGCAGCATGGTAGGTCACAGTAGGGCACAGAGGGGAATGACAGATTGTGGAGGGGGCAGAACATCAGTAGGCCACTAATTGGGCCCACGAAAAGTGGGGGACGTGGGGGGCAATACATCCCCCTAAAAATGGGGAGTGTGATGGTCGTTGGCAGCGTGTGTGGCAACAAGGGGTGCGCAACAGAAAGTAGCTGAGGCGGTAGCGGAAGAAACCAGATTCATTTCCAAATTTTGGTGAGGCTCATTGCTGATCTAAACTGTGCATCAATCATTTTGGTGTGTGGAATTGGCCGATCCATGCCTGATTCATCTTGACAAAGGAGAGTCTCTCCACATTTCGAGTGGACAAGCGAGTTCTCTATGGCCCCCGCTGCACTGAACACTTGCTCTGATGCCACACTAGCAGCCGGGCAGGACAGCTTCTCCAGTGCAAAATCGGCAAGTTGCGGCCACACAGTTTGGCTGCCGAGTAGTCCAGTGGATCTTCTATGTAGGATGGCAGAGTGCTGTCCAAGTAGGCCCCTACCTGCTGGTTCAGGGTCTGCTCCAGGTCCTGCTGCTGCTGGTGAGTACCTTCCTCACTAGGCGAGTGAAAGAAGCTGTCTCCAGACTCAGGTTTCTGCTGATGGAGCTGGTACTGCTCCTACCCTCACCCCCCCACAGCAGCCGTGGTAGTGGTAAGTGAGCGAAGAGGAACCCTCTGGTCAGACCTGCCAGAGGATGGATGATGGCGTAGATAGGCAGCGGTCAAATGACTACATAGGATTACTCTATAGTACTTGAGTTTGTCCTCCCTATTGGCAGGTGAAAAAAGGCTCCCATTTTGGACCGGTAGCAAGGGTCCAAGAGGGTGGAGAGCCAGAAGTCATCCCTATGCCGGATGGTGACTATTTGGCTGTCACTAGCCAGGCAAATCAGCATGCAACGGGCCATATACGCAAGTGATTCTGAGGGACTCCCTGTCTCCATCTCTACTGTATACTGTCACAGTGTGTCTGGGTCATCTACCTAGTCTTCATCTCCCTTTACCTCCTCCGGCTGCTCCTCCTCTCCTGTCACCTGGGTAGAAAAACCATTCATTTCGCCAGAAATTGCTTGTGCTCCAATGTCTTCCTCCTCCTCCAGTTCAGCCCCCACCGGAATAATGTGGCCATGAGATGTAGTCGCCACATCTCCAGTACACTGACCAGACAGATTTTGCAGCATCTGTTCCAGGTCATGAAGCAGTGGAATAACATTATTCATCCCATAGTCCTGGTGACTGACAATTAACGTGGCCTCCTCAAAGGGCCTGAGCAAACGGCAGGAGCCTTGACTGCCTGAGATGGGAGGTGTGCCACTGGATGCTGCTGCTGTTGCTGCGGTAGGATAGACCAACACATCTGAGACATGTTTCTCCCAATCCACTGAACGGTGACACTGCATGTGTTAACAAAGGGCCGTGGTGCCAAAATTATGCCCCTGGCCACACTTCACTTTCTGCCCACAGATTCTACATATAAACATGTTAGGCTCCTCCGGTGTCTTGGCAAAAGCTGCAACACTGCCGTGTAGGTGATTTTACCACCAACGGTCCACACTGACTGACTACTACCGGCGCTGCCTCGGTGAGCCCCTGCGCCGCTACTTTCTTGGACCTGCGAAGTGGGTGGTCGACCCCATGGCCGTTTGGCTCTCAACTTCACACTTCTGCCACCCTGCTGACTCCCGGCCACAATACCGACTTGCTGACTGCGCCGCTGCCTGATGCGCAAGCTGCCGCCCTCTTCCTCCGACGCACTCCCAACATAATCTCCCATGCCACTCTCCACATCCCAACTTGTCTGCCTATTGCAAGAAGCAGCGGATGTCTGCCCCACCTCTTTGCTGCCAAGTAGCTGCTCACTGTCCTCAAATAGTTCGTCCTTGCTGTATAGTGGCGCAGAGCCCAGACCACATAGTAGTTCTCTGACTGAGGGAACCGAATGGGACAGAGGTGGGTAGAGGACAGGTTAGGGCCCCTGACCTGCTCCTGGGCCATGCCACCTCAGGTTTGTGTCTGACGAACCCACCGACTCTTCGCTGGGGTTGCCAGATGTCATCTGGGAGGAAAGGGATGAACTAGTCAACCAACCAAGAACCATTGGTTTGGTGATCAACACACGGCAGCTAGATGACACCGGTAGCTCTGGCCTCGCCAAGTCACCCCCTGCTGCGACGTCCCCTTACTGTGCTGCGACCTATGCCTGCCACTGCCACTCGCATGTGAATGGCCTGCCAGCTCTCTGTCTGACATACTATTTGATTAAAAAATAACAGTACAACAAACTCTGTTTAATGAAGATGTCTGAATATGATAAATACATACCCAGTATTTGACTCAAATTACCCCACAAACAGATGATAAATTAAACCTTGTGTATAAAATACAATACCCTAGAGAATGAACAAGATGGATTTCAGGCGAGTATGGGGCAGAAATACACACCCTGTATTTGACTAAAAATACCCCACAAACAGAGGATAAATTCACCCTTGGGTATAAAATACCATACAGAATGAACGAGATAGATTTCAGGTGTGTATGGGGCAGAAATACACAACCTGTATTTGACTCAAATTACCCCACAAACAGAGGATAAATTAACTGTTAGGTATAAAATAACATACCCTACAGAATGAACGAGATGGATTTCAGGCGTGTATGGGGCAGAAATACACACTATGTATTTGACCCAAATTACCCCACAAACAGATGATAAATTAACCCTTGTGTATAAAATATAATACCCTACAGAATGAACAAGATGGATTTCAGGCGAGTATGGGGCAGAAATACACACCCTGTATTTGACTCAAAATACCCCCACAAACAGAGGATAAATTAACCCTTGGGTATAAAATACCCTACAGAATGAAGGAGATGGATTTCAGGTGTGTATGGGGCAGTAATACACACCCTGTATTTGACTCAAATAACCCCACAAACAGAGGATAAATTAACCCTTGGATATAAAATAAAATACCCTACACAATGAACGAGATGGATTTCAGGCCTTTATGGGGCAGAAATACACAACCTGTATTTGACTCAAATTACCCCACAAACAGAGGATAAATGAACCCTTGGGTATAAAATACCCCATAGAATGAACGAGATGGATGTCAGGCGTGTATGGGGCAGAAACACACACCCTGTATTTGACTCAAATTGCCCTACAAACAGAGGATAATCTGACTCTTGGGGAACTTACTGAAATATCCCAAAATAAAAAACGCTGGTTCAGGAACAGGTGCAGGCTCGGACTGGGCCGCCGTGGGATCGGTGAATCCCCCGGTGGGCCTCGAGCTGCTGTGGGCCCCGGAGGCAGAGCCGCCACACCCCGGGACCCGGCCGTCACATCCGGTCACTTGCGCTCCGCTGATCGCCCTGGAAGGCCTAATGCATTAGGCCTTAAGCCTGCTAGGCACCGGCTTCTACTGGTGATGTCACATCACCACGTCGCCTATGTAGGGTGCCAGTAGCTCGGAGTAGCGGGGAGTGTCCAGGAGCGGCCAGGAGTGGGAGTGAACGTGAGTTGTAGTTTGTTTGTAATTTTCTAACTTTCGTAAGGGGCCCTGACTTTATACCCTAAAGGGGGCCCTGACTATATACTAAAGGGGGCCCTGACCATATACACTAAAGGGGACCCTGACTATATACACTAAAGTGGGTCCTGACTATATACACAAAAGTTGGTTCTGACTCTATATACTAAACGGGGCCCTGACTATATACACTAATGTGGACACTGACTATATACTAAAGGGGACCCTGACTATATACACTAAAGGGGACCCTGACTATATACTAAAGGGGGCCCTGACTATATACTCTAAAGGGGGCCCTGACTATATACTCTAGAGGGGGCCCTAACTATATACTCCAAAGGGTGCACCTGACTATACACTCTAAAGGGAGCCCTGACTATAAACTAAAGGGGGCCCTGACCATATACACTAAAGGGGACCCTGACTATATACACTAAAGTGGGTCCTGACTATATACACAAAAGTTGGTTCTGACTCTATATACTAAACGGGGGGCCCTGACTATATACACTAAAGGGGACACTGACTATATACTAAAGGGGGCCCTGACTATATACATACTAAAGGGGACCCTGACTATATACTAAAGGCGGCCCTGACTATATACTCTAAAGGGGGCCCTGACTATATACTCTAGAGGGGTCCCTAACTATATACTCCAAAGGGTGCACCTGACTATACACTCTAAAGGGAGCCCTGACTATAAACTAAAGGGGGCCCTGACTATATACTAAAGGGGACCCTAACTACAAGCTAAAGGAGGCCATGACTATATACTAAAGGGGGCCCTAACTACAAGCTACAGGGGGCCCTGACTATAAACTAAAGGGGGTCCTGACTACAAGCTAAAGGGGGCCCTGACTACAAGCTACAGGGGACCCTGACTGCAAACTAAAGGGGGCCCTGACTACAAATTAAAGGGGCCCTAACTATCTACAAACTAAAGGGGCCCTATTTATCTACAAGCTAAAGGGGGTCCTAACTACCTACAAGCTAAAGGGGGCCCTAGCTCCCTACAAGCTAGCTAAAGGGGGCCCTAACTACCTACAAACTAGCTAAAGGGGGCCCTAACTACCTACAAACTAGATAAAAGGGGCACTGACTATCTGCAAACTAGCTAAAAGGGCACTGACTACCTGCACACTAGCTAAAGGAGGCCCCCTAACTGCCTGCATACTACTTAAAGGGCAGCCCTAACTGCCTGCATACTACCTAAAGGAGGCCCCTAACTGCCTGTATACTACCTAAAGGAGGCCCTAACTGCTTTTATACCCTAACTGCCTGTTTACTACCTAAAGGGGGGCCCTAACTGCCTGCATACTACCTAAAAGGAGTCCCTAACTGCCTGTATATTACTTAAAGGGGGTCCCTAACTGCTTGCAGCCTATTTAATGGGGGACCTAACTACCTACAGCTTACCTAACTGGGGGCAACCAACCTAACTGTAGCCTATCAACTTGCCTAACTGAGGCCTGCTTATCTACCTGGGGGCTATTTACCTATCCACCTGTGGCTAGGTACCCACCAACCGACCTGGGGTTTTCCTGCCAACTTATACAGTGGGGTTCAACCTACCTAAATAGGGCCTATCTAGTTACTTGGGGCCTTGCCCATTTGCCTACCTACCTAGTAACCTAAGTTATTTCTTGTATCTGTTCTCCCACCCCTGGGAAGTTTGTACAGAGGTGGTAATAGTTAAAGGGGTTGTCTCACTACATTGATTCATCTTACCTCAGTCCTGTTTTCTTTGTTTCACTTTGTATTCTGGGGTGTGTTTACTGGCTTCCACTAGGCTGAAGTAGAAGCCAGGTCTGTAACGATAGCAACCAGTGCTGGCAGCCTATCAGGAGAGAACAAACAGGTCTGTATCTATAGCGACCTGAGGAGCTGATGCAGCCCATACAAGAGGGGATATCTAGGAATAGGTAGGACACTGTTTATGGACATATATTGCAAAGTGACTTGTTTTTGCAAGATCTTTAACATAAAAAGCAATCCTTGTAGTGAGACAACTCCTTTAAAGAGATGCTGGAAAAGTGAGGATTCTAAGATATTTGTGTGTAAATTCAGTAGGGATGAGTTGTGGCCGGGACAAGTCATCATGGTGGTGTGGAACGGATGCAGAAGAAAAGAGAATAAGAACAACTACTAAGAGAAGATAACGACTCATCAGATAAGACGTCTCCGTTAGTCCCTGACATCAGGGGTTATTTTACTTCTATATTGGATCAGTGCTGTATTCACTGTAATGTGATGTGACCCGAGCTGGTGTCTGACCACTATGTGGTCTCTATATGGTGATGTTGTAGGTTATTCCTGAGCTGGTGTCTGACCTCTATGTGGTCTCTGTATGGAGGTGTTGTAGGTTATACCTGAGCTTGTGTCTGACCATTATGTGGTCTCTATATGGTGGTGTTGTAGGTTATAGCTGAGCTGGTGTCTGACCTCTATGTGGTCTCTATATGGCAGTGTTGTAGGTTATACCTGAGCTTGTGTCTGACCACTATATGGTCTCTATATGGTGGTGTTGTAGTTTATACCTGAGCTGGTGTCTGACCACTATGTGGTCTCTATATGGTGGTGTTGTAGGTTATAGCTGAGCTGGTGTCTGACCTCTATGTAGTCTCTATGTGGCGGTGTTGTAGGTTATAGCTGAGCTGGTGTCGGATCACTATGTGGTCTCCATGTGGCGGTGTTATAGGCTATATCGGTGTTAGTATAGTGGCAGCTTACACTTGTCCCTGATTGTAAAAGTGAGGGAACACCTGACCCTGTGATAGGAGTTACACTTATACTTTGTTGCTGGTGTTTATTTTAGAAGGTGGTGAAGTGCGACCAAGGGAGGGGGATATTGTATGTGGGCTGGTGGTGGGATATGGATGGAGCTACTTAGCCATGTGTCTGTGATATGTTAGACTGACATATGTGTGAGATAGACAGACGTGTGAGACGGATATGTGACCCCCTTGGTATTGCATATTACACAATACTGTTCTGTTTTGCACACTCTATTATGTGGTAAAATAGGCTTATTTATGTCCGAGAGGCTGGTAATATTTTCATGTACCGTAGGGTGGGCCCCCAAGATCAACTCCCCTGTGGGCCCCAGAGCCCCTAGTTCGATACTGAACAGGTGTGTATATGACACACACTTGTGAAGGTCTTTCACCCCAGTAGCTGAAAAAACTGAATTATTTTGCACAGAATGCAATGTAGTGCAGCAACAGTCAGATGCTTGTCGACAGGAGAAAAAGTGACAAGTGGCACAATTTTAGATGGCTGCCGTATTTATAGGTCTGTGACATCACAGAAGCCCGCTGGCTGCTGATTGGCTGCATGTCTGCACGTCATTGAGGGTGTTCCTTTCTTCCTCCCATAGTTCTCTGCCCCATGTCACGCCATGTGCTGACGACCATTTTAGCTTCGTTACCGCGAATCGCCATGAACTTCGCCTTTGGTCAGAAACTTCTACCCATTACTCCCGGACGTCAGGTCCTTACCCTTTAAGCGTATCCCCGATTCAGGATTATTCCCTGAGTCTACCTCATTTCTATGCCGTTATTTTTGGCTACCTATACTCAGTATTGATCTATATATTCTTCACTCTCTACACTATATTTGGCTCATATAGATGTACTTGATAAAGGCTTACACGCCGAAACGTTGTATATTTGACATCTGATTCTCTCTTCTCACATAAAATTGTAAATGATGCATTTAATGAGTATATATGACAAAAACTATTTTTATTAATAGATCCTACCTTCACTGCTGTAAATAAAATTTTTGTTAAGCATTCATTCCGGTGTGCAGTGGTCTCACTACTCTAGTATATCGGGAACTATCCCTTCCACGTTGCACCCATTACTCCAGTAATCCCAGGTGTGCGTAACCTTTCTTGAGTAAAGAATCAAATTTTCCACTTCGTTAGATTTGATTCACCCATCCCTACTCTGGACCCTTTGGTCTACTTGCTGGATGTTCTTTCTAAGGCTGATTCTACCCTTATGCTATATATTCTGACGGCAGCCAGGTGCTTGATATAGGGAATGTGGCATCAGACTATCCCGCCGAGTAGGGTGGACCTCTGTCAGAGAATCATAGAAATAAGGCAAATGGAATACGGCCTCCCTCCATGATAAAATGGATCTGTTTAATAAAACTTGGTCTGCTCGGGACATATACTGGATTAAAAAAATTAAAAAAATAAACATTGGAACCTTTACCCGCCCCCCCCCCTCTTTCTCTCCTATACCCGCTTCATTAGGTTTCTTGTCTTTGTGCCTTATGTTATACCTATCCATTTTGGTTTGGGTTTGAATATTGACTCATACACTTTACTAACTCCTGCTCAAGTTTTACATAGTTTTCTTCTGCACTATTGGTACTGACTTGTTGATTTTGGTATCTGATAAATTTATACGATACTCTAGCTTGTGGTATGTATCGGGTACATTTATCTGTCTATGTTTATTTTTACTCCTGTAACATCTTGAAACTTCAATAAAATTCTCAATATAGAAAAAAAAAACTATAAGGGTCCATCCATTAACGGCAAGATGTCCTCAATTCAGTTAGGTATGTACTCTAAACAAACAATTTCACCTCTCTTTGTGCCTTTCTAGGGAACTATAATTTTTACCGGCATAAGGCTCCCAACTATATTCTCTTACTCTCTTCTGATTAAAAACAGCCACTGGTTTGGCATTGGTCTGGTGGAGAAAATGGGGCATGATTGGGTGTTCTTAGGAGAATTGAGAGGGATGGCACACAATTTTGAAGGGTTAAGTGTCTGTTCTGTGATCCTTCCTGGCTGACAGCACTGTTTGTTAATGTGACAATAGGGATCAAAAGTGCCATGGAACAGTAAGTCAACCCCTGAAAATGCATAAAAACACCTAATGCTAATATTAATTTTGGGTTTGCAATGTCCAAACCCACATTTTTTTACAAGTTTGGTCAAACCAAGTTAAACTGGACACAGACCTATTTGATTAACACTACCGCAGAGGACAACCAAAATCATGTATTTAAATACTGTTTTATCCAATAAAATATTTTTTGTAATCTGTGAATGTTATTTATCTGTATTTATTTGTATACATTTGTGTGTATATTTACATATACGCTCTATAGGGGTTTTCCACAATATAACACTGATTACTTATTCTTTGCATAGGTCATCAAGATATAAGTTTATTGTAGTCTGACCCCTGGAAATCCTAGCATTAGCAGTATCAATGGTCCATAGCACTTGTTGAAATGCCTCTGTCCTATTCAGTAATGGTTCTCTTATTCATGCATGAGCAGCTGTATCAGATTCTGAAACTTAGCCCACTTCAGTGGATGTGGGAAGATTCCATAAGTGAAATAGTTGTCATGTAGACAAGATTTGAGTACTTTTTTCTGAATATGTGATCATTGTGAATCTTCTATTTTTGGTCTATCCTAGTTTTATATATTTTAAAAAGTCCCTTTAGGCCTCTATACAATTATAGCCTAAGGAGATATCTAAAACATATTATATACAGTATCTCACAAAAGTGACTATACCCCTCACATTTTTTTAAATATTGTATTATATCTTTTCATGAGACAACACTGAAGATATGAAACTTTGATGTAATGCAAAGTAGTCAATGTACAGCTTGTGTAACAGCGTACATTTGGTGTACCCTGAAAATAACTCAACACACAGCCATCAATGCCTAAACCTCTGGTAACAACAGTGAGTACACCTTTAAGTGAAAATGGACTAATTGTGTCCAATGTGTCATGATCCCTCCACAGTGTCATGTGGCTGGTTAGTGTTACAAGGTCTGAATGGAGAGCAGTTGTGTTAAATTTGGTGTATCTCTCTCACACTCTCTCATACTGGTCACTGGAAGTTCCACATGGCAAAAAACTGTAAGGATCTGAATAAAAGAATTGTTGTACTATATAAATGTGGCCTAGGCTATAAGAAGATTGTCAATGCCCTGAAACTGAGCTGCAGCATGGTGGCCAAGGACATACAATGGTTTACTCAGGTTCTACTTAGAACAGACCTAGCCATGGTTGACCAAAGAACTTGAGTGTACGAGTTCAGCACCATATTCAGAGATTGTCCCTTCAAAATAGACGTATGACTGCTGCCAGCATTGCTGCAGAGGTTAAAGAGGTGGGAGATCAGCCTGTCAGTGTTCAGAGCATACACTCCACAATGTATCAAATTGGTCTGCATGGCTATCGTCACAGAAGGAAGGTTCTTCTAAAGATGATGCACAAGAAATCCGCAGTTTGCTGAAGCCAAGAAGACTATGGAGATGGATTACTGGAGCCATGTCCTGTTGTCTGATGAGACCAAGATAAACGTATTTAGTTCAGATGGTGTCAAATGTGTGTGGTGGCAACCAGGGTAGGAGTACAAAGATATGTTTGTCTTTCCTACAGTCAAGCATGATGTTAGGAGTGTCATGGTTTAGGACTACATGAGTGCTGCTGGTTGTGGGGAGCTACAGTTCATTGAGGGAACTATGAATGCCAATGTGTACTGTGACATACTGAAGCAGAGCATGATCTCATCCTTTCAGAAACTGGGCCCACTGGGCAGTATTCAAACATGATAATGATGCCAAACACATCTCCAAGATGACACTTCCTTGCTAAAGAAAATGAGAGTGAAGGTGCTGGACTAGCCAAGCATGTCTCCAGACCTAAACCCTATTGAGCATCTGTGGGGCACCCTCAAATGGAAGGTGGAGGAGCGCAAGGTCTCTTAACATCAACCAGCTCCGTGATGTTATCATGGATGAGTGGAAGATGAATCCAGAGGCAATCTGCAAAACTCCATGCCTGAGAGAGTTAATGTAGCACTGGAAAATAATGGTGGCCACACAAAATATCGACACTTTGGGCACAATTTGGCCATTTTCACTTAGGGAGGTACTCACTTTTGTTGGCAGCGGTTTAGCTATTGATGGCTGTGTGTTGAGTTACTTTGAGGGCACACCAAATGTACACTGTTATACAAGCTGAACACTGACTACTTTATATTGTATCAAAGTTTCGTATCTTCAATGTTGTCCCATGAAAAATATTTCAAAAAATGTGAGGGCTGTATTTACTTTTGTGAGATACTGTAGGTAGCATGAAGAAAAATAGAATGGAAGGATTCAAACTCAAAAAGAAGAAGCCGAAGGAAAAGCGGAATAAGGTTTTTAAGAACGGTCAGAAATGTGAATTAAAAAGAGAAAATAGAAAGGGTTAATGAAAACCCTGTTAAATTAAATTTAAATAAGGTTTAGTCAACAAATTCATCTGCATATAATGAGTATTTATGTAAACCACCCAAAAGTCTTCTAATACTGATCATTAACTGATTGATTATGGTGTCAATGTCTTTACAGAAAGCACTGCCAAACTAAGTTCTACTGAGGCAGAAGATCATTAGGAATGTTAAATTGCACAAGGCTATGATGTTCTCAGAATACAATTGGCAATGTGAGCTAAAATTTGTCAATCTCACACTACACGAATACTGCTTGATTATACTTCTAGGTTGTTTCCTGCCAAGTGCCAAACTTATTTCTACTCCACAATGAAGCATACAGTTTAGGATTAATTCTTGCATTTTAACAAGGTAATATAGGCAATTTCAGAATATTATGTTCTGTTTTTTTTCCACAGTGTATTTTAGTACACTTCCTACCAAGTTGATAAATTGTTACTGTAAGTCCTGTCAAGCAGTAGTTGCATTTGCTATTCACTAAAACAAAAATTATTATTTTCATCCTTTATTTCCATTAAATCTGTCTGTATACTACAAATGGCCAGTGCTAACTTCAGAAATATCTGTACCCTTCAGAGGCAAATGATCAGGTCCTGTACATTCCCTGTTATGATCATCAACCTCCATCTTCAGCCCTAAATCACACAGTTCTGGAATCTCATTAAGTCTGTTATATGTTGTTGTTCTTGGTCATGCAGTAATCCAATGATTTTAAAAGCAGAGGTAATATAAAAAATTAAGGGTAATCCTTTCTGGAGCAGTGCTAATGTGTTTTTTCTATGAATCCAAAATAAGTCTGCACAATAAAATACAAACCAAAAGTGAATGGGGAAACTTAATTTGAAAAATACAAATAAGTATATTACAAAATAGAAATACATTATTATCATCATCATTATATTTGTAAGTACAATGTTGAAAAAGAAAGTCTTATATGTATACATACAAATTTCTATATTGTAATGTACTTTTACGTGTGTTTCAGGATAAGTTTCTCCAACACTTTTGGCTTGTTTTTTATTGTACAGAGTTACAGTATATTTTGGATTCATAGAAAATCCAGGCTTAGCACTCTTCCAGAAATGTATCAAATACTCTCATTGTAAATATCACACTTTGTTTTGCTGCTGTGGACGATCAACTCAAAAGTAGTGCGACAAAAGCCAAGTCCTTGGTATCCATTTAATGCTTTAGCTTTTATTTTAGCCAATAAACAAACAAGAAGAAAACAAAAAACATTCTTTCTGGCTTAACTGCAGCCATTCACTGGACAAGACTATAAAATATAACTTTTACTAGAAATCCTTAAAAAGGGGAACAGAAATAAGTCTTCCCAAGTATACCAAAGAAAAATGCCGCAGGAAATAGGAACTGTCCCTATAGCACCCTAACTAGGGAACTACCTGTCCAATAATTATGAGATATTGGTCCTAGTAAGGATGGTCCCAACAGGAACTTAGGCTGTTTACGTCCTATTAAGCCCAATTTACAGGAAAATACACAATTGCAGAACCAATAGGAAAACAAAATAACCCCCTCAAAAGCAGATAGCATGAAGCAGAGAGCATAAAGAGAGCAAAAGCAGAGAGCATAAAAATAGCAAGGTTCAAATTTTCCTGTAAATAGGGCCTAATAGGGCATAAACAGCCTAAGTTCCTGTTGGGACCGTCCTTATTAGGACCAATATTCCATAATTATTGGACAGGTAATTCCCTAGTTAGGGTGCTATAGGGACAGTTCCTATTTCCTGCGGCATTTTTCTTTGGTATACTTGGGGAGACATTTCTGATCACCTTTTTAAGGATTTCTAGTAAAAGTTATATTTTATAGACTTGTCCAGTGAATTACTTTATTTCTCTATTTTTTTGGTATTTTTGGGTCACCACATCTATCCCTCTTATTGATATTAACTGCAGCCAGAAAAAAAAAAAATGGGTTTCACAGTCTGTGCCAGACAACTTACAGTCCCTTGTCCAAGAAAGTTTCCTGGGTTCTGCACCACAAGTAACAGGGAATGTGGCCAAATCGCAGGATTTCTGCAGAAGTCTGCCTCAGCACAGTCAAACACACTTCTGACTGTGAACCACACCCCCAACTTACCAGACTCCAGGCTTACATAAGCCACTCAAAGCCCAGTCTGGACCTGGAAACATGGGAGCAGTTATCCCAACCAGCTCTCTGTCTGTTCCAGATAAAACTGACCTGGATTTAGCTGCATTGCAGCCATAATGTTAACACAAAGGTGTGTCAGTGGTCAATTGCTGCTGACAACAAAAATAAATTGTTTTTCACTTCACCGAAACCAGGCAAGTCGTTGACACATTTCTACCATCAAGGACATTTTTTTTGTGCCTTCTTACTGTTTAGCAGGTTATTAAGCCAGGACTTCATACTATGAGAAGATTTAAAGAGGTTTTCTCCCTACAATTATTAGCTTTAAACATGTAGGGACAGGTAAATGAAGACTTTTTCTAGATACATTGATCTTTTGATATTGCCTTGGTCAGGCTGTAAAAGATATTTAATTTGCTCTGAGTGCACACAAGTGTGTCTAGGATATCATTAGAGATGGGCGAATTTCTCAAAAATTTGATTCGGTGACTTCGCCGAATTTTCCAACAAAATTTGTTTCGGTCCGAATTACTTCGGGATGAATCGCGTTAAAAAAACAGCTATTTCCAGCCTGCACAGAGCCTGTAGGGTGCTGTGGAACATTGTGCCATGCTCAAATATGCAGAGGGAGCTTGGTTTGGTCTTCATACAATGTTGTGTTTTAGTATGACACGCATATGACTGCCGCCGCTCTTAGAATCGCTTCACTATAAAATTCCCTGGGCAATTAAGAGGGCAAAACTGACCAAAAAAACTGAAGCGGGAATGTAGCCTGATAAAGTCATGGCAGTGAAAGCTGGAAAAAAACAAGCTGAGGGCTCAGGTGGCAATATCAGTGACAGAGTGTGGAGGTGATGGCAGCAGCTACAGCAGCATGAGGTCAGAGAGTGGCACAATGACATTCTGGAGGTGGCAAGAACAGGAGTAGGCCACAGAGTGGCACAATGACAAGTGTGGGGGGAGGGCCAGCAGCCACAGAACAGCATCAGTCAACAGGGGCAAAATGATATTCTGGAGGGGGAAAAAAACGATGCCACGAGTGGCCCAAGACACAGTGCGTAGGTCACGGCAGTACACAACAGCCATGAGTCAACAGGGAAATGACATTTGGAGGTGCAAAAACGGGATGGGCCCGAAGTGGCAAAATGACAGAGTGTGGAGGTCATGGCAGAGCAACAGCAGCAGCAAAGGTCAACGGTGGCACAAAAAAAAAATTTTCTGGAGGTGGCAAAAACAGGAATAGGCCCAGGGGGCAAAATTTACAGAGTGTGGAGGGCACGGCAGGAGCAACACAGCAGCATGGGGGTCAACAGGGGCACAATGACAAATTCTGGAGGTGGAAAAAGAACAGGATAGGCCACGAGTGGCACAATGACACGCTTTTTTTCAGCATCTGTTGAGTTATTCATCCTTTTCCCTGGCGACTGACAAAAACGTCGTCTCCTCGAATGGCCCAGCAAACTGCGGGGGTCACGCATGAGCTGCCACTGGCAAAACAAAGTTACACGGGGGTACTCCTTCCCCTGGTCATCAAAAAATCTTAAGGGCCTTTCCTGTTCATACAGCGTCAACATGTGCAGGCTGGAATTTCCCACGGTGGAAACATCGCATATCAGAGTGTTTGGGGGAGGCCTTTTCTGCCACTCCCCCAACTCGAGGAGGGTGTTGGCTTTGTAGGAATGGATGAAGTGCGTGCACATTTTTTCCTGGCCATTTTTCAGAATTTCGAAGATCGGGAAGACTTCAGGAACCTTTTCAAAACTAGATTGAACACATGCGCCTTTTGCGGCACTGGACACTCCCCCCTCGGTGCGCGGGACACCCTGTTCCCCCCATTACCCGTTACCATGGTTCCAATTTCATTTGGTGCGAGAAAGCCAACATCGATTTCTTGCTCTGACGCGGAGCATTTCCCCCCCTGTGTGATTTCGTTCGCCGAGGAAAGCCGGGTGTAGAACTGCGGGGCACCGCTGTCCCCTACACATGTTATGATGGACAGCACTTGTGGCGCTGAGATGATGGTGTGGGGGGAGGAGGAGGCGGACATTGGGGCCCAGGAGCCAAGTTTGACAACGGGAGGAGAAAGCGGCGTCCCCTATCCAAGTTGTTGGTGTGGCTGGGCGGGAAAGCACATTCCCCCAGGGGCCCGTAAAGGACTGTACTGGCCCTGACCAATTAAGCCCCAGACGTTCGCGCTGCGGCACCTTGGGAACAAACCAAAAGCTCAAAGACTGGCCCATCTTCTGTTTGATTTTTATAAAGTCGGGTACTGCCTTTTTGGAAAAAAAATTACGGCTTAACTCTCCATTCGGGTCGGACAAGCCATTAATTCCCCTAACGGTGCAGAGTCCACCCTTTGGGAAAAGGGGGGGACTGCAGTTCCACCAACTTTTCAACGGTCACCTCTCCCTTTGGAAGGTTGGATGCATACTGTTGTATTTGCAATCGCTTCGCTGAAAGATGCTGGTGCCATGAGTAGCGAGAGCAGGGGCCTGGACCCGGAATGTGGCAAAGAGAAACCCCCTTCTGCAGAGGTGGTGGAGCTGAATGGGATGGCCAAGGGCGCTGCTGCGCTTTCTGTTGCTGCGGCGGCAGGAATGGACCCCCAATCTGACCACTTCTCCCAGCCCCCCGGATGGTGAGCTCATGTTTACCAGGGCCGGGTGCCAACGTTAGCCCCTGGCCACGCTTCCTTTTTGCCCACAGATTCTACATATACCCATATTGGGTCCTCCCGGGGTCTTACAAAAAACTGCCACACCCCCGAGTATCTGATTTTACCGCCAACCCCCGCCAAATGGCTGCTGCCTCATGAGCCCTTGGCCGCTACTTTCTTGACCGCGAACAGGTTTTTTACCCCGTGGCCGCTTTGCCCCACCCACACTGCGCTACCCCGCTGACTCACGGGCCACACAACCCACTTGTGGCTGCCCGCTGCTGACACCCCCTTCCCTGACATGATGAAGCACTGTTCACCCGGCCCCAATGCGGTCGGCTACATCATCATCAATTTGGTTTCATCTTATGCTTTCCTCATCACCCTCTTTGGGAGCACGGTGACCCCCACAAAATACCCCATGCCCCCTCCAATCATACTTTGCCGCCCATGCAAGAAGCAGGGGATATGGCCCATTTTTTTTCTGCCAAGTAGCTGCGACTGCCTTTTCCCCAAATTGTTCATCCTCGTAAAAGTGGGGCCCGAGCCCCCGACCCCATAGTAGATCTTGGCGAGGGAACCCAATGGACAAAAGGGGGGTTGGGACAGGGGAGGGGCCTCTGACCCCCTCCGGGCCCTCCAACTAAGGGGTTGTGTCTGACGTTCCCACCGACTCTTGGCTGGGGTTGTTAAAATTTATCTGGGAGGGGGAAAGGGGTGACCTATCAACCAATCAAAACCCGGATGTTTATCAACACACCTGTAATTTACAGCGGCAGTTTTTGGCCCATGGTGACCCCGCTGCGACGCCCCCTTTCTTGCTGCAACCTGGGCTGCTCCAGGGAATGTTTGTGCCACTGCCCCCTCCAGTGAAGAGCTTTTCCACCTCTCTGTCTGCATACCTTTGTTCTAAAATGTACAGACTCTATTAAATTTAGATATCTGGATATGATAAATACACACCCTTTATTTGACTCCAAATGAACCCACTAACAAGCTTGGGTAACCCTTTGAGATAGATTGCGCTCCACAAATGGGCAGGAAAAATGTACTTGTATGTGCTGTTTAAAAACACTGAGGGCGACATGTATGAATCTCGCCGGGTTGGGGAGCACCTTTCCGCCAGTTTTCCGGCGGAATCTGCGCCTGATTTATGTCGGGGCCGGGGCGCGCTCATACATAGCATGTAAAGTCTGCCGCGCCTCGCCAGTGTGTTAGGCGCAGGGACTGAGGCGCAGTGCGGCGCTGCGCCTATGATTCGGCGCCGGAGGTAGTGCGGTCATACATGCGGGGAAAAGTCCGCCGCGCCCCGCCAGTGTGTGGGGTGCAGTGCGGGGACCGAGGCGCAGTGCGGCGCTGTGCCTAAGATTCGCCGTCCAAGGCGGTGCGCTCGTACATGCGGGCAAAAGTTCCCTGCGCCTCGCCAGTGTGTGTGGGTCACAGTGCGGGGACATGGGCGCAATGCGGGACTTAGGCGCCGTGCGGGACTGCGCTGAAAAACAGTTCCGATGCGAGACAGGCTGGAACAGCGAGAAATCATTCCAGATGTCAGTGTGGATTCTGAATCAAAAATCGCCTTTATAAAGGCGTTTAACATTCTCAGGAAAAGAGCTGAAACCTAAAAAATAAAAAATACATAAAACAAAATCACTTTCCAATATCCTAATTCAAGAATTAGGATATTGGAAATTGCCCGGGAAATACAGTAATTCAAATTCAGAAAGCTATTCCGATGGTCGGCATAAACCGTGCCAATCAGAATAGGAGCGACAGTGAACCATTAAAACCTATGGGGAAGTTTAGACCAATCAGATTCCACGGCGGGAATAGTTCAAAATACAGTAAAAATGCTGAAAAGAGCTGATTGGTTAAGCAAAACCGGGGGACTTGGCTAGCTCACCAATCAGAACAGGAGCGAAAGAGACCCATTCTAGCCTATGGAGAAGTTTAGACCAATCAGAATCCACGGCGGATCCACGGCGGGATAATTCAAAATACAGTAAAAAGACAGAAAAGAGCTGATTGGCGAGCAAAGCGGGGCTTGGCTATCCCAGCCAATAAAGACGCGAGCTGCTTCTCCCATTATAGTCTATGGAGAGATGGGCGCAATGCAATCTCGGTCTCAGCGCCGTGCGGCATGAAGTATTAAATAAAAAAAATCATTTTTATTAAATGTAAAACATTATCAGATAAAGAGCAAAAACCCCTTTTCTTTACAAATAAAGCAGTTAAAAACCCGAACAACGCGTTTGTCGCCGCCGAGACCGGCGCTACATAGGGAATTGCAATAGAGAGAATTGCCGGGAAACACAGTAATTCAAATTGTTTAAGCTATTCTCATTGGTCGAAAGAAGCCAGCCGATCAAATAGGAGCGACAAAACGACCCATTATATCCTATGGAAAGTTTGGACCAATCAGAATAGGAGCGACAGTGGCCCATTCTAACCTATGAAGGAGTATTAACCAATCAGAATAGGAGTGACAAAGTCCCATTATACCCCAAATGGAGAATTTTTGGACCAAAAAAATTCAAAGGCGTACAGTTCAAAATACAGTAAAAAGACAGAAAAGAGCTGATTGGCTGGGGCTAAGCGGTGGCTTGGATATCCCACCAATCAAGCGCGACTACTTCTCCCATTATAGTCTATGGAGAGATGGGCGCCCCTGAAATCTCTCGGCGCTCGGGCGCCGTGCGGCATGAAAAATTAATAAAAAAAAATCTTTTTTATTAAGTGTAAAACATTATCAATAAAGAGCAGAACCCTTCTTTACAAATAAAGCAGTTAAAAACCCAAAAAACCGCGTTTTTCCCGCCGAGACCGGCGCTACATAGGGAATTGCAATAGAGAGAATTGCCGGGAAAACAGTAAATTCAAATTGTTAACTATTCTTTTTGGTCGCATAAACCAGCCAATCAGAATAGGAGCACAAGTCCCATTATAACCTATGGAGGAGAATGACCAATCAATAGGAGCGACAATGTCCCATTATATCCTATGGAGAAAAATTCAAAGGCGGACAGTTCAAAATACATTAAAAATGCAGAAACGAGCTGTTTGGGGTTGAAGCGGCGGGGGCTCGTCCAGCTTAGCCAATCAAATCTCGAGCTATTTTCTCATAGAGTTCTATGGGGAAAAGAAATTCTGAGCGCGCTCTGTGATTTGCTAAGTTAAAGAGGCGCCGTTATTTGGACCAATGGGAAGCGAGCGAGCTCCTATGGTTTTCAAAATGCAATCAAAATCAAACTGTACATGGCCCGAAATCAAATATAACACTACAGAATTGTCCGATTTTGTATATAAAACAAATAATAATATGGGGGAAAACGAAAAAAAAATATTAAATCAATAAAATCATGTTTTAATTTCTTTTTTTTCGTTACCCAAGGATCCATAGTATGGGTGCAACGAAAATAAGAAATAAACATGATTTTATTGATTTAATATTTTTTTCGTTACCCCCATATTATATTATTAATTTCGAGCCCCCGCCCTTCAACCAATCAGCTCGTTTTTTTCTGCATTTTTAACTGTATTTTGAACTGTCCCCGCCTTTGAATAATTGGTCAATTTTCTCCATAGGAATTTTAATGGGACATTGTCGCTCCTATTCCCGATTGGTCAATTCTCCCCATATGTTATAATGGGACATTGTCGCTCCTAAATTTTGATTGGCTGGTTTATGCCGACCAATGAGAATAGCTTAAACAATTGGGAAATTTCTGTATTTCCCGGCAATTCTCTCTATTGCAATTCCCTATGTCGCGCCGGTCCTCGGCGACAAACGCGTTTTTCGGGTTTTTAACTGCTTTATTTGTAAAGAAGGGTTTTTTGCTCTTTATCTGATAAGGTTTACACTTAATAAAAATGATTTTTTTAATAATACTTCATGCCGCACGGCGCTGAGGCGCCGAGATTCGAGCGCCCATCTCTCCATAGACTATAATGGGAGAAGTAGCTCGCGCTCTGATTGCTGGGATAGCCAAGCCCCCCGCTACTCATCCAATCAGCTCTTTTCTGTCTTTTTAACTGTATTTTGAATTATCCCGCCGTAGATTCTGATTGGTCTAAACTTCTCCCCTAGACTAGAATGGGTCCTTTGTCGCTCCTATTCTGATTGGTCAATAGTTCTCCCCTAGGTTTTAATGGGTCTCTGTCGCTCCTATTCTGATTGCTGAGCTAGCCAAGTCCCCGGTAGCTTAACCAATCAGCTCTTTTCAGCATTTTTTACTGTATTTTGAACTGTCCCGCCTTTGATTCTGATTTTGGGCAATCCTTCCCCATAGGTTTTTAATGGTTCACTGTCGCTCCTATTCCGATTGGGCCCGGTTTCTGCCCACCAATGAGAATAGGTTTTCAGAATTTGAATTACTGTATTTTCCCGGCAATTTACAATATCAAATTCTTTATATTGCGCCGTTCCCAGAGTTTAGGAAAGTGATTTTTTTTTAATTATGTTTATTTTTTACGTCGCTCTTTTCTGACACTGTTTCGGCCTTTTTAAAAGGGGATTTTTTTTGGAATCATACTCCTGCTGCACGGAGCGGGGCGCCGAGATTTGTGTAAGCGATCTTCTGTAGTTTTTCCTCGCATGTTCCGATCCGCTTCAAATCGCCTCCTTTCCGGCATTTAGACCAAAAAAAAACCAGGTCTGCTTGTCGGAGCTGACGAGCGCTGCACTGCGCCTCACTTTGACGAATCGCGATCGTACATGCCTCGGAGTTAACAAGCGCGCCGTGACCCGCCCAGGAACGCCTACCCCGAGCCCACACCGCCCCAACAGCCCTCCCCTTCATGCGGGGCGCAGCTGAAAGTGGCGAACGCTGCGCCTAACACGAATCCCCGCATCCAAAAGCGGGATTCGGCTGGGGGGCGCAGTATACGCCAAAAAACAGGCGTAAAGCCCGATCATACATGTCGCCTTGTGTATTTTACTGAATATAAAAGCACAAACAGGCTTAATTAACCTTCAGATATGAATTATGCTACAGGCAAAATTTCTTCTATGGCGGTGAAAAAGAACGTTTCTTGTAATTAACCTTCCGTTATGAATTATGCTATAGGCAAAATTTATTTTTTGGTGGGGAAAAAGAACATTTCTGTTACTAAGTACAACTGCAGAAAAATACTTAGTTAACTCTTGGATGTAAATTGCGCAAAAGAAATGTGCTGCCAACAATTACCAGCTTTGCAGCGTGTTAAAACGTTGTGGATTTTACGGAACACAACAACAGAAAAACTTGTAATTAACCTTCGGATATGAATTATGCTACAGGCAAAATTTCTTCTTTGGCGGTGAAAAAGAAAATTTCTTTTACTAAGTACAACTGCAGAAAAATACTTAGTTAACCCTTGGATGTAAATTGCGCAAAAGAAATGTGCTGCCAACAATTACCAGCTTTGTAGCGTGTTAAAACGGCATGTATTTTACGGAACACAACAACAGAAAAACTTGTAATTAACCTTCGGTTATGAATTCTGCTACAGGCAAAATTTCTTCTTTGGCGTTGAAAAAGAACGTTTCTTTTAGTGACCACAACAGCAGAACAACGCTTAATCAACCCCTGGATCTAAATTGCGCAAAATAAATGAGCACCCAAAAATTAAGTGGTATTTGGATTGTAAAAACGCTGTTTCTTTAACTGAATACAACAGGAACAGGCTTAGATAACTCTTGGATATTCAACGTGCTGTGAGCAGATAGCATTAAAATGTACATGCAGCTGCATTAGACGCACACTGGACTTCAGTTCCAATACCCCACAAAATCAGAATTAGAATGTAAGATAAGCAGTCTCTGAGACAAGCTGTGACACCCCCCAAAAATCGCTGCATAAAAGTGAGTTCTTTAGTATGAGATATCATAAGCAGCAGCAGCGGCGGCAGCTCCTTCCCTACACAGCACAGTGAGAGTGTGAGGAGCGAGCATGGCGCCCGGACTTATATAGTGCGGTGACGTCACAGAATCCCGCCGGTCTCTGATTGGCTTCATCTCTGCACATGTCATGTAGGTTATGCCTTTCTTCCTCCCCGACATTTTTGCCCCATGTAACGCCATGTGCTCGCAGCCATTTTATCAATCAAAAGCACGTTTCGTTCCTGCGAATCACCCCAAGCTTCAACTTCGTTCAGAATCGAAGTTTTCCTGAAATTCAAAATGAATTCCACTTCGTTAGAATCAATTCGCCCATCTCTAGATATCATCTATATCTCCCTTCCTTATTAGACATTAGACCGTGTTAGGAAGAGCAGAGACTTTATCTCTAACAAAATTTGAATAATTATCTTTGAAAAGCACTTGTTTTCACTCCTGGGAGTTTACTTTATAGATTAAATCTCTTGCAGTAATCTCACAGTTACAGGCTAAGAAGAGCTAAGAGCTATGAATAGCAGAGCGGATATGCTAATCACTGCTATAGAACCACCCACGACCTGCCCATGCAGTGTGAAGCTGAAGCTGCATGTGAGTCCGTGAAACAACATCGTGAAAAAGTTACTTTAATATCTTCTTTGCTTGAAAGCTTCTTTACCGAAATAATTTCACCCTCTTGCGTTCATTTTCACATATATTTTTTTTTGTTGCATATTTTTTTTTTTTTACGTTTACATTTCTATTTACTTAAAACTTTTATTATTTTAATTCATGTTCCTTTTTCAGGACATCTTTTAAACAAATATTTAAAGGCTAGTTTTTATACATTGTTTCAAAACTGGGTCTAAGTTCCAATTCTATGCTAGACCCCTGCAGATAATTTTTTCTTAGATGTTTATTCCAGTAATCATGTACTGACCTGAGGATGCACAAGAGATTTGTGTGAAATGCATGGTCTGTATTTGGTGAGTTTTTGTTTTACTCTTTTATTATTGTATTTTGTGTTTGTGAATAAATAGGGCAAGCTAATTCACAACGTTTGATCTGTTTTTCCCATTTCAGTATATACCCCTGGAAATTTAGGATGACATGAATGAACCTGGTGTAACTCGCCAATTCTACCTCTATTTTGAATAGTCTAAGATCCGACAGGATGTATAAAACTGTCTTAAAGCACTTTATAAATTTGTCCTGTTTTACTCCAAAAGTAGTCTTAGCCATGCTACTTTGAAACTGGTATGGATTTGTATGACAATTGGGCGCATTTTTGGTCCATTGTATGATTCTGCTGCAACACCCCTCCGCATCATTGGCACATTCAAAAGTGTCATGACTGGCACATAATGTAGACTTTTAGAATAGTCTATGACAGTTTGTTTGGCAAAAAGCAGGGCAAAAAAAATGCGCAGCACTTGTTCATACCATGTCATCCTTAGTCTCTTTGGGTATGCCTATTCTTTGTGATATTTTGCACTTTTATTTACTTCTTCTCCATCTTGTCTGAGAATTGTTTTTGTACGGTTTTTATCCTGATCTCCTTGGTACCAAGCAGAACAGAGTTCGGGGAGTAGCAGCATTATATATTATTATATTATATGACCAGCGCGTCCCTCAGAAGCCGCGGGCGTATGGTGGCGCGTGAATTCTGAACATACAATAAAAGGTGTAATAGGAGAGCCATATTAATGCTATTCTGCAGTATTACTGTATTGTAGAGTAGTGTACAAACAATTGCTGGGTCAAGAGGAATACAAGAATAAGGAAAATAAAAAATAAAAAAGCTTTAACATTATTTTAAAAATTATATTAGAAAAATCCCTTTTAATATTTTACAATTAGAAAATAAAAAAATTGAAATAAAAAAAGTTTTAAAAATTAAATTTGGGATTTGCCATATCCTTAAAAGCCTGATCTGTTTTAAATATAACATTATTTATTCTGTATGGTGGACAACATAGATACAAACAAACAAAAAACTGTAAAGCTGTGTCTACTTCAGGAATGGAAAGTGATAAAAAATGTGCATGTATACAAAAATAATACAAATAAAAAATTACATGCAAAACAACAAAACTCTACTAATATTACTGACTTGCAGAATGAAGATAACATGTCAGTTATACCACCCAGTGAATTTTTCATTTTGACGTGACCTAGTTTATTACAACTTACAGTGGTTTGTTCCCACTAAGTAAAATCTACTGCACAGGTCAGCTCTCAGCTAGCCGCGAGCCGACCGTGCATTAGAATGAGGAGGATGGTGCTTGCATCTGTCCCTCCTCTTCACTTTTTATGGGAGCTAATGAATATAGCTGAGTGTGTACATTCAGCTATATTTGGAACTTCAACAAAGTGAATAGAGAGGACATGCTTACAGCTAGCTGAGAGGTGACCTGGACACAGGTGCACTGGTGCAGTGGACTTAATTTTGTGGGAACACCCCTTAAGGTTACAATGACCTTTTATGGTATTGAAACCACACTCAATATACAGGGAGACATGTATGAAGGAAGGCACTTTGATGTGAATTGTCAAGTCTCATTTTCAGTGTATAATGCACCTGAATGTATGAAAGTCTTTTTTGTGCGATTGTAAATTAAGTCTAAAGTCCGACACGCCTCGCCTATGTGTTAGGCGCATTACGAAACTTAGGCACATTAGTAATGCGCCTAACATGTACATATAAAGGCTATAGATAGACTGGAAATAAAATAAAAGTCATTAGAAAAGCAAAGTCAGTGAATAGAAACTATGGAACTGATCTTGCTTGGTGGAAAACAGGTCCCAGCAAGACCTGTGGTGTGCTGGCTCTTGCTGTATGTAGAATAAAGGATGAAACACAAATTAGTTAGTAAAAAAAGTAAAAATTTTGAACAACAAAATCATTTGGGTTATTTAAAGTAAAACTTTTTTAAA